>PYST01000041.1:0-180454 GCA_003049485.1 Ophioceras dolichostomum | reverse complement strand
CCCAACAACAGAGGGAAGATGATTCCTTCCTCGACCGAACAAAAGAAGAAGCTGCTCAGGCTTCTAGGTCGAGTCGTCACGTTTTGAACATCCTCTTCCAGTTTACAGTCTCCTCACCGCCAATTGATTGCCCGGAAAGAGAGGTGTTGATGATAAGGAAGCAGCCGGTTTGACGACGTCGATAAAGTCAACGAAACATCAACGACCTTGGCTGCGTCTGGTCCTCTCGCGGGCAAGTACGTGTCTTGCAGTTTCTACTGGCGATCCTCGTGACCAAACTTTGTGGCACATCGGTAAGGAAATAGGACACCTAAGTACAAGAGCTTTCCAGCCGGCAGGCACCTTGAGGCGGACAAAAGCAACAACGCAGCAACTTAAAGGCGGCAGCATGCATCGCAAAACAGCACGCATGCCGTTTGGCTGCTGCCCTAAGTTCGTTCGAGCGTCATGCATGGAAGCCCATGTACTACGACGATCCCCTTCCGAGCAAAGCCAAGACGGCAGCAGGTGATCGACAGGCAGTGGTGGTTAGTGTCAACGGCACTGCAACCCTCGCCCCTTGACCACCGAGAAGCATTTGAGGAATTGCCGTTGTTCTTATCATCAAATAGCCGCCTCACTTAACTTCGACCTAGCCCGAGACCACGTGCGACCACCCCGGGCTCGATGGCCTCCAGTCGGGACGCAAGTTGCTTCCAAACCCTCTCCTGGATGCCTTTGGCCCTCTCGTTCATGACCCAGTCGGGCACCCAGTGGCTTCACCGACGTTGCAACGGTTAGTGAGTTGATGGACGTGAGAAAAACACCATCGACGTACATCTCCCATTGGTCTCCATCTACCCACCATATCGTGGGAGAGACGAGAAACGGGATGTGATATCAGGGGGACGGTCGCGCCAAGGGAATTGGGGGGAAGACAAAGAACGGGACAGCGAACTTGGGAAGTTGAGCGGGGACGGAAACGGAAACGTACTCCTTGATCTCACAGTCCGACAGATACCGACCATGGCTCTCCCTCCCAGCCGCCAAGGCATGCAGGATAGTCCGACTGCCCATCTCAGGCGACCGACCAATGACCATGTTCACGGACGCAACCAGCGCGCGGTAGCTCGTCCGCGAATGCCGCACCATGCCCGTGTTGCACAGGCCCGGGCTGAGCAGGTTGACCACAACGGCGCCGGCAGCAGCCCCACCGTGTCCGTCAGCATCGTCAGCGCCGCTCCGCTCGACTGGTAACAACGGTCTACTGTCGCCACGACCGTCGCTGCCGCCGACCTTCGGCGGCGCCGCTGTGGTGGTAAGCCACAGCATCGCGAGGAGCTGGACGAGCTTCGACACGCCGTACCGAGCCTTCATCCCCGACGGGCCCAGCGGATCGTTCAGCATGTCGAACACGTCTCCTTTCGCAGCAAGATCCATGATCTCCGGGTGCTCGAAGGCCAGCCCCGACGACAAAACCACGACATGCGGCATCGTCGTGCGCAACCTCGCCGAGCACGCCCGCAGCTGCGGCAGCATCAGCAGCATCAACAGGAACGTACCCACCACATTCGTCGCCACCGTCGTCTCCATCACGCCGAGAACCGGGTCGGTCACGGTCGTGTAGCTGTCGAGCGCCGCGGTGGCGTTGAGAACCAGCGCATCGAGACGGTGCGGGAGTAGATCCCGCGCCGCGCGGGCGGCGAACGCGCGCACCGACTCCATGTCGGACATGTCGAGCGGCCAGACCTCGGCGACGCCCCGGACGCCGGTCTCGGCCTCGATGGAGGACAGGGCCGTGGCGCCGCGGGAGGGGGAGCGCACGCCCATGATGACGCGCGAGGCGCCCATACGCACGAGGTGCGCCACCGCCTCGCGGCCGATGCCGGAGTTGGAGCCGGTGATGATGTAGACCCGTCCGGAGCAGGCTTCTGGGGTGAGAAGGATGGGGAGGTCGGTGAGCTGGGCTTTGAGGAATCCCTTCATCGTCATAGGCATCGTGGGCAACTGGACTAGCTGACTTCTCTCCTATCAAGATGGATGGGATGGTGGGTAAGTAGGGAGGTAGTCTTTTGGGTAGCAGATCGAGATGGGGAGGTTGTATTATTGGCTTGTCGCTCCGTTTTCAGAGGGTTGGGGGCTCGGCAAAACGTCGATGTCTGTATCGTGGGCGCCTTCTCGACTACCTCGCTCCCAGCTTGTCATCATGAACACGCCGCTGATCCAAACCTCGACTTTTAAATCTCATCACCCCTTCGTCCTCTCCGGGCTTTCGGGTGCTCTGACTTCCCAGTTTCTCGCATCGTGGAGACTCGTCATGTCAAGATTCTCGAGACTTGCGGCGTTTAAACGATGCTCTAACTCCGGAAAAGGGTGAGGAAGGGCGGGCTAGAGGGACGTGCCTGCTTTTAACATCCCAGGTGTCGTCAGCAGGTTGCAGCCAAACTAGCTGTTGGCTCCCCTGATGCCAACCCGCCAGCCAATCATTGATTGTTGGCCTATTTGGGACACTCGCAGACACACCTAAATATTAGGTCCCCCATCACCGATGAATGGCAGGGGAAAATATCATTAACAGCACAGAAAGAGATATTAGACAATGAGGAATCTATCTTCTCGGATCGAGCTCAGGCTTGAAACTGACCGTCTTACTTGCAAAAAAGAAATGCGAACCCCATCTCCAACAAGCTCTTAGCCGGTCTCACCCTCAACCTTAGCCTCGCTCCTCTTCACCTCACATCGCTTCCACTCTCCCAATACGCCAATCTCCCTACCTCCCTGTCTAGAGGTACTCTGATATCCTCCCTATTTGGCACTGTCAACCTCTCTAACAACCCTCCCAACAACCTCATCCATCGACTCCGTCTCCTCCGCCCCCAACCTCTTCATGGTATCCCCAACCTTATGCCCATAGTCCGCGCCCCACCCCTCCCGCATGTGCAGTAGATAAAACTTGTGCCGCATGACCTCGAAGCCCTCCAGCCCCTCCGTGTGGCCCTCGGCCTCGACGGAGTCCACCACGTCGACCGTCCAGTCCGCGTCCGTCGTTCCCGTCACGCGCTGCACGCTGTCCAGCACCTCGCGCTGCGACGTGCGGAACGACTGCAGGTACGCCACGCGCTCGTCCCCACCGTCCGGGAACAGCTCCGAGTCCGGCAGCGACAGCAGCCCCGCGGTTGCGCGTCCGGTCGTGCGCAGCGTGGTCGTCACCCACTTGGCGTTCCCCCCGTCGTACAGCCGCGCCTTGCGGGCCTTGATGTCGATCCCCCAGTACCCGCGGGCGAGCGACCAGTCGAACCACGGGTTGTTGATGACGGCCACGACCTTCATGCCGAGCCTGCGCGCCGTGTCGCGGAACGTCTTCTTGTGCGCCAGGAGGGGCAGGTCCCTGATCAAATTAGTCGTCGGGTCCGGGTCGCTGCCGAACTCGACGGGGAACACGGTCTTGACTCCGGCGGCCGCGGCGGACTCCATCAGCGGGATCTGCAGCTGGATCCCCTCGAAGCCGAGCTGCATGACCAGAACGTCCTGGCCGGCGAGGGCGGAGGCAAGGAACGCCTTGTCGGTGTAGGAGCCGCGGAGGACGCGCACGGAGGGGGAGGAGGGGAAGGTGGCGGTGGAGTCGGAGCGCGAGATGATAGTGATGGTGTGGATGCCTTCGGCGAGGAGG
The DNA here is from genome assembly GCA_003049485.1 of Ophioceras dolichostomum. NCBI lineage: Eukaryota > Fungi > Ascomycota > Sordariomycetes > Magnaporthales > Ophioceraceae > Ophioceras > Ophioceras dolichostomum. Next base: position 176,805 of record PYST01000041.1, on the reverse strand, counting down.
GCCGTCAGGGTCGGGGTGCCGACCGTGCCGGAGGCGCCGACAAGGGCGATTTTGCGGGGTTGCTTTGCGGGGGCCATTTTTGAGATGGAAGAAGAGGTGAGGCAGGTTGTGGTTGTTGCTGTTGTAGGTTTGTGTGTGTGTGTGTGTGTGTGTGTGTGTGTGTGTGTGTGTGTGTGTGTGTGTNTGTGTGTGTGTGTGTGTGTGTGTGTGTGTGTGTGTGTGTGTGTGTGTGTGTGTGTGTGTGTGTGTGTGTGTGTATTTGTGTGCGAGTGGGTGGTGTTTGTGTTGCTGTCGTCTTGTCGATCCCAGATGTTGTGATGAGTTGAAGATGATGATGCTCAAGTCAAGGGAGTCCGAACAGAAGATACCGAGCTTCTGGATCTTTATATCCTTTTGTCAACGATCTCATCCCGCCGGCTAGGTCTCGATACTTCTCCGCGTCCATTTCCCTCGGCGGGTACAAGGTGTTCGATGTTCTTCGAAGGCCGGGATATGCATCGCACGTGTTGATGGCCAGCAGAAGGCATGGGAAGCCACAGGAGCTACCGGAACATATGCCATTTTCCGGCGGTACAACTCGAGCATGTGAGGTTTGTCAACTTAATTCTAGATCAAGTCCCCTTACCCAAAACCTAAAAGCTTATGACACAGCACCGCGTTGCGTTTGGCATGTAGGTCGAGAGCCCGCCCTCGCAGGTTTCGGAGTCCGAGCTAGACGAGCAAGCCCTGTTCTGTGGTTCCTCAACAGGAAGGGTACAACAGTTCCAAACCACCATCCTTTCTGTGGAACACACACAATTCAATTTGCCGTTCGGCGTGACGGCCACTCGCCGGAGTTCCGTTGGAAGTCGGTCTGTGGCAGTCTGAGACGGAACGGATCTCTGCTTTCTAAGCAGCGGACGGTGATGAATTAAAAGGATTGAATTAGAGGTCGGTCAGCCGAGCCTGTTCGGAATTAAGGATGGGGGGATGGGGCTGGGGCTGAAGTAGAGGCTCCTCCATGCGGGGGATTGATTGGTTTCCTACCGGATGATTTCAAAGCATCCCCATTTGATGGGAGAGGAAAAGTCACTCGGATTCTTTGGTCGCATTAGGCCAACTCGGCTCCGCGCCGGCCCCATCCGGCGCTTTGATCGACAGATGGAGGTACAGACGAGTATGGACTGGACGGGATATTGCGAGCGCCCGGGGCCGTCAGCTTCTGCGAGTACCGGCATTGATGCTTGGCCGAATGCCACGATAGGGGTGACGGAATCATGAAAAAGAGCGATTGGAAAACCCGTTGAGAACAAGACCGCACTAACTTGATATTCAATTTGACGAGAAATCAACGCCGAAGAGTCGCTCTGCGAAGTCCAATCAACGGCAAGTTTTGAACCTGCTGTTGCAAGACTGTGCCAGAGACTCGATAATTAATAGACAACCTGCGAAACTAACAACAAGACCAAAGACGAGACGAACCAAGAACTAGATACAAGTAGAAACCACGACTGATCGCAAATCCATCTCTCCCAGCGCCGGCTCGAGCACATCCTTCATCCTCGCAATCACTGACCTAGCCACTGACCCATCATGCTGTCTGTCATGCTTCGTTTCCCAGCGTAAAGCTCATCCCATCATACCATCATCAGCATCGTATCCACGAACTGTCATCGTGATTCAAGTCCATCCCATCAAATCCCATCCTATCATACCATCCACTACCCCACCCATCTTCTTCCCCTTCCATACCCCCTCACAGCAGCAACCCAGCAACAAGCGCCACAACAACCCCAACCGGCGCAACAGCAGACGCTGTCACAGCCGCAGCAGCAGCAGTCGGCACCGTCGGGCTGAACCTAGCAGACGACGTGCTCGACGTCCCGCCCGGCCTCGTCGTCGCCGCCGAGGAGGAGGAGGACGTGACAATCGAGCTCGACCGGCTCGACCCCGACGGCAGGCTAGACCCAGATGAGGACAGACGCGACGAAGACGACGAGATTCCGCCTGTCCCGGTGGGAGGACGGCTGCTGCTTGACGAGGAGGGGCCGCCTGTGCCAGACGGCGGACGGCTGCTGCTGCTTGACGAAGGACCGCCTGTCCCCGATGGTGGGCGACTGCTAGACGAGGAAGGGCCACCAGTCCCTGATGGCGGACGACTGCTGCTCGAAGAAGGACCACCAGTCCCCGACGGCGGGCGGCTGCTGCTCGACGACGGTCCGCCAGAAGTAGACAGCCGGCTCGACGAGCTAGTCGGGCCGCCACCAATCGGCCCTCCGCCAGACACAGTAACAGTCACCGTCCTCGTCGTCACCACACAACTGCTTCCCGGCCCCGGCCCCGGTCCCGGCCCAGGTCCCGGCGCACCACTCCCGCGCCCACAGCCATTACTCGTACAAACCCCACCCACCGGACACCACCACTCGCCACAGCACTCCGCCCCCTCCGGAATGCACCCAACCCCACACCTATCGAACCCCTCCCGACAGCTGCCGGGCGCCGGACAGTTCAGCCCCTCCGGGCAGCAGGTGTGCTCCTCCGTGCAGTACTCGGAGGTAGGACACCACGCGTTCTGCGTGGTGTGGCAGCAAACTCCCCCAACCGGGATGCAGGAGGAGTCGCACGCGGTTTGGCCAAGCCCGCAGGTCACGGTTGCTTTGAGGTTGATTGGAAGGGAGGAAGAATCGAAGGATAGGTCCAGGTCCGAGGAGGAGTCCTCTGAACCGGAGGGGAGGATGTCGCCGAAGGGGAGGCCTAGGCCTAGGAAGACTAGGTCTGCGGCACGGACGGCCGTTAAGGGCAGGGTTAGGAGGAGGGTGAGGGGCTGTCTTGAGCGCATTTTTGGGGTTGTGGATGATGAGGCCGATGGTGCGCGAGAGCAGTAGGTCCGAGGAGGTAAGGTAGGGAGAGTGGCAGATAGGTAGATGCTTGATGTGTGCGTAGGTTGGATCACAGGTGATGAAGGACGTCTGCGCGCCTGAGGAGGTAGGTATGTTGTCTTGTGCCTATGGTTGAGAACCCCCAGTTAGGTAGGTAGGTAGAGAGGCAGGTAGGCTGGTGGACAGTCAAGCAGGCAGGCTGGATTCGCAGAGCAGGCGATATTTGTTCTTGATGATGCGAAGCTCAACGGCTCGCTGAAGTTTTGATGGTTTCGACTTGGCTTTGTTTGGTATGGCTGGAGATGCGAGGTAGAGAGGGTGGAAGAGCGTGTGATAGGGTAATGATGCTCTGAGGAGAGGAAGAAAGAGAGAGCAGAGGTCGTGAGAGGTCCAGCCTTCGATGAAGAACAGCCTCGTTTTATATCCAGGAGGTTGAACTTCCATCCCTCGCGAAGGTATCCGAGCCAAGAGAACTCGCCTTTCAAAACATCGCGGCTTCATTCGAGCAACAGATATCAAACGTCTAGACTCGCTATATGCCGACAATTGCTATCTCTTCTTCTGCCCAGCCACGGCCGAACGACCGGACAACATCCGCGATGGAGCAGCGAAGGCCACGAAGCCATCGCGATAACCACAGCGACGCTGGTGAGGATATCCCTAGTTTAATGGAGGAAGTCTATATGCCGTGGTATATGTCCAGCCTGAGGCTTTTTTTTTCTTTCTTCTGGGCAGACTGGTGATGGACAACTCAGCAAGCGCCGTGATGGGGTGAGTGGGAGTGGAGCGATGTGGAGTGGTATGGAAGCGGCCTCGGGCGGTTCGGAGGGAGGTAGAAGAAAGAGTGGCGAGATCCAGAGCTTCGCGAGGTTAGCAAGTGTGTGCTAAGGAAAAAGTGCTGTTGGCTAGGAGAAAGTTGGAGCTGTGGTTCTGGTGACAAGTGTTGGCTGGGAGAACGATGGAGTTGTCGTCGGGGACGTATCCAGATTGGGGCTTAATCGGGTACGTGATAAGTATAAGGCTGGCTTGATATCTATCCTGCTTCACCCGCCTACTCTATCTTCCAGCCTCACGGGACGGAAAGAGAAGGTGCAGACGTCAGAGGCAAGTGCGGGAATCAGTGCTAAGGTCTAGAAGTCTAGAAGTCCAGACAGTCTAGACCCCCGTGGTGGCCGCCTCCCATAGAGATTCCCGTGTTTTTGTGGGCCAGCTGTGGTCCGGGAGGTTGGGTCGGTTGATTGCTTTCCGCTGGTCGTCCCCCCAACGACTTCGAGACGCTGGTGAAGGGTCTTCGGGGGACGCGTGTCAGGGGACGGCAGTCAACGTTAAGCGAGATGTGGCCACACAGACGATGCAGTCGGGTATCTTGAGATATATTCCTTTCTATCTGATTCCTTTCCCTCACTTGCTAGGACCTCCTAACTATTCGTCGTTGCTTCTTGCAACGGGTGGCATTTTTGGTCTGGTTACGGGCTGGAGTGGTGGTGGTGGGCGAGTGATGAGTGTCGCTGGCTCGCGGCTAAATGCCGTCGCCCATCGTCCTGGGAGATGAGATCCTCCACGACAGCCAGCCGCTCGTAACAACCCCGCATCCTATTGCTGCTGCTGCCGCTGCCGCTGTTGTTGCCGTTATTTTCATTTACAGAGATGCACGGCCAGCTGTTTAGCTCTGTTCACCGCTCTCTGAGGATCTATCCTGGTCCTGGTCGACGGTACAACAACGCAGCGTCTGTAGGTAGGTATGAGTATCCCATCTGCCAGCGGTAAACAAGCGACTGTGTGGTCTAGATCTTGGCCTGACCCCGACCTCCTGTCGCCACTGGAAGCGACAATACATCAAGCAGAATAGATTGTGCATGCATCGGGACACCCGCGGATGCGAGGTCCTCGCTCGGTGGGAGAGGGAAGAGGACAGAAACAGGAGCGGAACGAGAGAGATGTAGGCGGACCTGAAACATGCCACCATCTTTCTCCAAATCGGGGAAGCCGGCCGAGACGACGAAGACAGATCGGCAGACAGACAATTGTCAAGACAGCCTGAGGTACGGAGGTCATCTTCGTGGTCGTGTAAGGACGGAAATATCACTAGTGATGACGGTATGTAGCTCGGCTGCGCTTTCCCACCCATGTCCAGCCGGGTGTAAGCGAAGTGGCTTCCCGTGATCACCATTCGTCCAAAAATCGCATTGGCTGCTGCCTCGCAGGAGGAGGCTGGTTTAAACGCCGCAAGCCACACACACACACACAACACAACTAAAATCCGATACGGACAGCGCAAATTTGATGACCCAGGGCTGACCTAGGTAATGGTAGTTAAGTAGATAGGTTTTAAGAGGGCAAAATTTCGGTGCTGATAGGAATTATCGTGTTGATGAAGGCGATGTAGTGATGTTCATGCGATGTCTGACAAAGTCTTCTAGTTGCCCTCGGCTCAGAGGGCAAACGTTTTACGCTAACTCATGACAGACTTAGTCTCTCTTCTCCGCGGGATCGACCCGCAACGAGATTTGGGCTGGATTGGTGGTGTACTCAGGACACCGCGTCAATCCCAACCCCGCTTTTGCAAGGCATCGTGCGTGCTTGCGATGTGCTGTTAGTTGTGCTTGGGGTGTGGCGAGAGAGAAAGATAGGGCAACCCAGCCGAGCCTCGCCACACCACGCCGCACCTCTTACAAGCAAAGCACATTTACCGCATCCTCTTTTCGGCTCGAGGGTTATTCCAGAGGAAGAAGATCAGCTGTTTACTTCAAGGTATTCTACACCCCCGCCTCGGCCCGTTCGTTATGTCGGCGCCCCGGTGATGGTGGTGGCGGCTGCGGCAGAACCCTGCCCTACCTTCCCCCAGGTTTCCAACCTAGACGAAGTGATTTTAGGCTTCACTATTTCCCCCTGTCATCATCACCGGGGGAGGCGCGGGGCATGCCTCCGCTCCGCCTACCCGGGAGCCCGGGGTTCGGTTAGGGCTGCCGGGGAGTCAAGAGATCCATCTACCGAACTCTAGGCTGCAAGAATCTACATACGAACACGGACGAAGTGAGGCTTCCCCGGGCAATCCAGCGAGCGATGTCGATGACTCTCGTGATTCCTTCTTCTTTCCCGCTACAGTTGGCGGCTAGTGGCGACGGATCTTCGCGCTGGGATATGTCAGATCCGGTCCTTCTGGCTAGGTACGTATCTGCCATCTTCCTATCTGTGTGTCAATCGGTTAGACGATGAGAGCCTTGATCGAGCCGCGAAGCCAAAACGGCAGAGGGGTGAAGAAAGAAAACCGTCATCAGGGGTCATTACCGCCATCATGATGTGCTGGCGTTTCGGCCTTGCGTGCGGCTGGAATCCGTGGTGGAAGACCGGTGCTGACGCATAGGCGCGAAATTCGCTACACGAGGTTCAACTCTTGAAGTTCTTCCTTTCTCCAGGGAAGGCGCCCACTAGCATGGCAGAGGAGCGAACTGCAGTCACTCATTTGTGTGGACGCCAATGGAGATAGCTGGCCGGTAAAAAAGAGTCATCCGGATGCAGCTGTGAGTATTTGTGTTTATAGTGGGTTTTCGGTCTCCGCGGGATTTTCGTCGGCGCTGGCGTGCAGATTGATGTTGATGTTCGACGGCGGGTCTTGGCATCGATGAAAGAAGATGTTTTGCGCGAGCTCGATTGGTGGCGAGACACAGCTCGATTCTTTTGCATTCTTCGAGAGACTAGAGATGGTGCTTGAAGATAGTGGTTTGTTCTGTGTCCTCGAGCGAGCTGCTGCACATCGCTGACGTTCGTGGCGAGCAATGCTGAGGCGGCTCGCTTCGTGCGGTTTGCTTAGAGAAAGCAAGCCAAAAGCGGGAGTACATGAGCCATGTTCAAGGGTACGCATGGAGGCATAATCGCGCGGGTGTGAGTGTAGTTAGACATGCGATGCTCGCTTGTTGCCAGTGCCAATGGCTAGCCACCAATTCTTGGGGGCTGTCGATTTGTTAGAAGAGATTCGGCGTTATTGTCGGCGGCGGCAATCCGGGAAGCCCATGTCCTAGGCACGTCTATCCCTTTGCGTTTCTCCTTCCTCTTCCTTGCTCGACGGCTGCTGCTCAAAAATCTACGGCGCCATCTGGACGGCCCTCTCTTCGCTCAACGGAACCTCGCCGTCGTGGGGCATAAGGCTGCCATCCCAGGCACGGGTAGTCTCTCATCCGCGCCACGTGGTTGAAGGGACCCGGATCCGGACCGCTGCTGCCATTACTCAGGGAAAGAATAGGCGGACTCGGTGCTGTTGCCCCTTACGGTGGTCTTCACCGTCGTCGTCGGGATGTTGGAGTCGCCGGGGTAGTTGGTCAAGTCCGTCTGATGTTAGCTGGCGGAGCATGGAATGCCTCGTCTAGTAGTGCGTTTCGGAACCGCTGTTATCCCGTTGGTCGGCCCATAGAGGTAGGTAGGTGAGCGGGCCGGCAGCAGGACTCGTGTGTAGGGTGGTAGTATCGATGATATTGCGTCACAGGGAGAGAAGAAGCCAAGACCTGACTGGCTAACCTGGTGTCTAGTGGGTTGTTTCTTGTTTCGTTTCGTCCGGTATTTTTTTTAGCTCTGCATGTTAGTTACCTACCCAGATAGGCAGTCCATCCAACAGATTGGGTTATGTGTCAGCACCATGCCATGGGCCCTAGGCAGGGTGTGAGGAGGTACCCCGATAGGTGGCTTGCCTCCGCGGCGCTTGTGCAGCCCACTGTAATGTGACATCACGAGTGTGGCGAGTATATGTGCAGGGGGAGGTGTATGAGTGCGTTCCGTATAACGAGAGTACGGATGAAGATGTCCCCTGACATGGCGCACAGTGACTCTGATGACGCCGAACCCAGGCCGGAGCCCCGCGAGATCATCAGGAGCAGAAAAGGTCCGCGGGGTTCGGGGAGGCGAACTCGATTTGGAATTGGAATCTGGTCTACATATCCATCCCATCAAGTGGAGTTGAACCTCGGGGTATTTGGCGATGGCATGATGATTCTTGACGACTCTGGCCACAGTGATGAAGATGACGGACGCGATTAGCTGCTCACGTACGCAGCCCAAGTGAAGGCATTATTTTTCGTACGGCCTCACCTCCAATCGGAAGGTAAAGGGCCTGAGGGGACATGAACTTTGCCCCAGCAAAGCGGACGCGGCTGTGCTGGTAGCAGTAGGTAGGTTGCGATGGTACAATGAGCATCAGACCCAGCCCGAGGGCATGGCTCAGCATCGTGATGCAGGTACCGTGGATATCACGTACCAGCGGCCCCAGAAGGAGAAGAGGAGAAGCGGGATGTGATGAACCACCACTATCAACACGTCCGTAGCCGGCCGGCCGGGTGCTCGCGGTTGTTGCCATGCTTGTCAACGTTGCTGCGGTGGTTTCCTAGTGCTACGTCTCCACCGGTCATCCCGGTGGGAGACGGCAGTCTGTCTGAGAACGGGCTCTGCCTGGGAGTCAGGCTGACACGAGGCAGAATTATTCCCCGGCCGTATGTGGTCTAAGTGGTGGGCCACGGCGGCGGTGACGGTGGGTCGTCGAGCTCCAGGAACGCTACCAGTAGCACTAGTGGCAGCAACAGAAGCATGCATTGAAGCTTCTATGGTGTTCCCTGTCCAAGTGGTTGCTGCCAAGGTCCCCCGATAAAGTTCCCGAGGAGAAGGTCCGTCACACGAGGAGTGGGAGAGCATACTAGTGGCCGTGATGACGGTCTATCATGCTGTTGGCGTCGGCCCCCTCTGGCGGGGGTGGATCTTTGAGGAAAACGTTCATGGCTTGGCATGGCTGTGGATGGGGCGAGAATATGGGACCGACGTTGGCGGCCCCGGTCGATCGTGGCGTTTTCGATAGTTCGCTGCAAGCAGGTTGGAATGGCGCACCCCAGTTACTGCTCTGAGTAGGCACCGTTACTTCTCGTGACGCCGTTGCGGCTAGAGCCACAACTACTAATATGCATGATGATTCGCCAGCTGGGGTAAGGGGGAAAGATGACGCGGGAGAAGCACCGAGGGGTCGTGCCCTGATACCCTGCAGCAGGAGCTCATGAACAAGTGTGGCAGGGAATGGCGGTAGGGCTAGACAGAATACAACGTTCGCGCCCAGGAAGTGGTGTGAAGAGGTGGGAAGTGGAGAGGATGGGGCCGCCGTCCCGACGAACATCGACTCGACTGGAAACTAGCTGAACCCTCGAATCTTGACCCCAGGACCGAAGTCAAGGCCGACAGCTAGGCCGACTGGTAGGATCGACGCCAATTGACAAATCAGGGGCCATTGCTGGAAGTTGGTGGGTGTCTGGGTGATCAAGGGGTGTACATTTTACCCGATAAACCTAGACGCAAGTACGAAAGCGATTCGAGGAAGCGTTGAGATGGAGGTGGGGGTTATGCTGTACAACATGGCGGATGAATGGCGGATGAGGCGTGTCGGCTAGGATAGGGGCGTCTCCTCGGGCTCACTTGCCCTTCTCCTTCCTTCTCTGCGCTTGTGTTACTCCATCGAACGTACCTCAGCGGTGAGGAAAGAGAGAGCCTGGTCCCCGTCGACTTTTCAACGCCCCGTTGTGATTGGGTGGTGGGAAGTTTGGATGGGGTCAGCGAGGCCAGCTTTCCTCTTGAACTTATCTCCGATACACGCCCGTGTGTTGAGCTAGGCCGATTTGGGAATGGTCTTTTCTGCACCGTCTCCACTATCTGGGCTGACGGGCCAGTTCTTGCCGTTCTTTTGGCCTGGTTGCCCACAGGCTTGCTGCGATGTGCGATGGCATGAGTAAGCTCCAGCACATCACAGATTTTTAGCATCTGCCAAGTTGCAGAGTCCAAGCCAAGGCAGGCCATAAGGCGAACCAAACGGCGAGAGGCGAAAAGCGAAAACGGACGAGAAGAAGAAGGCGTGAATAGGGAAACTTTCCTCTGTCCTGCCAGTCCAGTTCGCCGTTAGTCATTCATTGTGTGGTAAGTCCGAGTCGACATCATCGCAAAGCTCTGGGGCATAACATTTGGCCGCAGCTGTGACGAAGAGCTCGTCTTCTCGTCTGTTCTCGACCCCAAGATGTTTCTTTCCCTTTCTGTTCCGTGCCGCACCCATACGGCGACGATGACAAGCGGTTCGGTTATAGACGAACAACCCTGGAGGGAGGCAAATCTTCCGCTTTTCCATCGTTTCTTCTCCCCTTTCCCTTCCCCTGAGAGTTCCAGGGTCGTTCGTATGTCAACGGCTAGGGTGGAGGATCAAGGAATCATCAGTGCACCAGCACCACCCCTCCCGCATTTGCCCGGGCGTGTCGGTGTCTCGACTCTCGACATCACACCCCCCAATACAGGAACACACCCAGGATACCGTGGCCGTGGGTTGTATTTTGGAGACGGATCGAGGATTTGCACACAATAATCGATAGCGCTTGATTTTTCGGGGCTGTGGCACCCGCCCCGCCGCTGCGGCCATGGTGCTGATGACTACAGACTTTCTCGTCCTGGCACTCCAACATCCATCACTCTACCACCCTACCTCCCTACCCGTCCTGCCCGTCATGTTACCTTGCCCATCCATTTGTTGCACTCACTCATATCCGTCGGTCCCTATGTACCCTTTGCTCCTAGTCCGCCGACCCCTGACTGCCTCTTACGGCCTTTGTTCTCCATGGAGCTGAATCGGCAATCATCACTATGCCTCAGGCCCAGCGGATGAGGCTGGGGCGAATCGGGTACCGACTTGGGTCCCTGTTTGTCCAGGAGATCATGAAGCAACTCCCGTATAACCTTTTTTAAGGTTGTGTGCCGCCAAGACTCACACCTCTTTACACACACACACACCTACACGCACGCATGGTCGCGATGGCGAAAAAAGCCGGCCGCAAAAAAAAGCAAATATAATGCCGTGACTTGTCAGATCTGAAAAGAAGGGGGCGTGTATATCTGTGAAGGAATGGGTGGCAATACAAAAAGGACTCACAAGACCTATGCTTCTTTTTGCCGGACGCTCATCTCATGTCGAGTTCGGATGTTCTATTCAAGGAACGTCACCGAGTTTTTTTGGACTGTCGAGAACGAAGACGACAACGCTCATCCATCAGGATCAGGAACACAAACTCCTCTCGACACCGTCGCCGTCACGATGGAAGGAAAGCAACATCTCGAGCCGTCGTCATCGCAACCTCCACGCCGGAGGAGACCTCATAAACGCAGTCGAAATGGTTGCTCAACCTGCAAGCAGAGGCACGTCCGCTGTGATCAAACAAAACCAGTCTGGTATGATATCTCACAACAATTTTCTTGGCTTTCCTCTCTTCCCCCCACCTGTCTCATCTCATGATTGCCCTCCTTTCTCATTCCGGTTTTGCTCCCCCTTTGTTTGAGACGCACCTGGCAGGGCTGGATCCACTCGTAGGGCCGGAGGACACACATGACCAAACGCAGTCAGAAGACAAACCACAGCTGAAGCTGACATAAACCCATCATATGACCCCGAGCAGCACCAACTGTCTAGTTCGGGGCAGCGACTGTGCGTATGCCGAGTCAGGCCTAAGGGACACTCCCTCGCCGGCCCCGTCATCTTCCGGGTCTTCACACCTCACGTACCGGCCCCCAAGCCCATGGATGGCCAGCTCCCGAAGCGTCTCGCCTGCGCCGCCCGTGCCGTCCGGAGCGTCCGTGCTGGAGGCCTACGACAACCTGCCCGTTCACATGCCCTTCCGGTCTATGGAGGTTTTCCAGCACTGTGAGTGGCTTGAAGTGGTCTGGAATCTGCTAACTCTGGTTTTCTAATTCTTGTATTGGAGTGAGTCACAAGGAACATATCCGTGGGCGAAGCTAATTCACTATACCTGCTTTGAATGCAATGACAGTCATGCGATATCGGGCCATCACTCAAAATATAATCCCAAATCGCGCTAGGCAAGCGGACACGTAAGTTACTGTGCTCATTCTGATTGGGTTTTGATTATTCTCCGAGGATGGTTGCTAACTGATTCCACCTGACAGAACAACATCGACTACCGACTTGGGATATCCTCTCCAAGTCCACCACATCATCCTCTTCGCGTCTATGCACCTGGCATGGCTCTGCCGGTCGGACAAGCCCGTTGAGGAGACCTACCTCCATCACAAGATCGAGACGCTCCGCCTACTCAGCCAGTGTATCAACAGCACCGCCGACGGATCCTTCGACATTTGCATTAACACAATGACCGTTCTGGCCCTGACCGAGGTGAGTAGTACTTCAATAAAAAGAAATCTTTCCTGCCTGCCTACCACTACACTGCACTGCACTGCACCGCACCGCACCAGGCAACAGTTTTCTGGGCCTTTTAGTGGCTGTTTTACGGCCGTGTTTGAATTTTCCCTGCTTCTCCCACATTGCCCCTGGACCCCTGGCTAGTCGGTAGTCGGCCGGGCACGGGACGCGGGATGTGGAAAAGTAAACGAAAACTCACGATTATACACGAAGGCTGCATTTGCTGACCCCACATTCTGATTGGCCCACCCACCTCAGACGGGAATGGGCGATACGGAGGCTGGAGCTGCTCACGTCAGGGGTCTGTTGGGCGCTAGCCAGTCCAGGGGCGTTGCTGCTGGTGGCGGCCGACAATATGGGCTGCTGCAGCGGCTCACGCTGGTGTAGGTCTCTCCTTGCTTTCCCCCTGGCTCATAAACACTGCGATGAGCCCATTCACTCATCCTCTGGGCCCTGGCACATGATTCCATCCGTCCCTCCACTCGTCCCAACCCTTCCCTGCTCTGCCGACGGGCCGAGACGTCCGATAAACCAACAACGAAAGCATGCCCGCCATGGTTGCCTCATGCCTGGCGGCCCTGGCCCCTGTCCCGTCTGGGTATCAACAAAACCAACAGATCTTCGACTACGACTAGATGACAGTTTGTAATACCTTACTGATCCTGAAACCCAACAGAATCGGAGCTTTCATAACCGCCGCCCACCGCGCCGCCGAACAGACCGGATATGGCGGACCTCGCATGCGCAGCAACCCGTCCCTCACGCCCGACCTGGACCACCACGCCCGAACCTCCCCAGTCGCGCCCCTCGACGGCTTCGCCATGCCCGCCACGCCGCTCTTCTTCACGGCCGCCGCCGCCGCCGACCCGTATTACCACCAAGTCCACCACTCTCCCGCAGAACAACAGCTAATACCAATCTACCACTTCGACGCCTCTCCGTGGGACTCTCCACTCTCCTCCTACTCCCCGATCTCAACGTCGACGACCGCATCTATGCCAGGGCCAACGACGACTTCCTCCAGAGCAGGAAGTCCCCTCGAGCCCGCCATCCCCCCTCACGCCTACGCAACAGCAGCCTACCTCCTCCTCCACGTTCTCCTCGAGTTCAAATCTACGCCTCTCCAGCCCGCCGAGCCGGCCCTGTTGCGCTGGCTCCTCGAATCGCCCCGCCATCTCGCCCGTCCGGGCGGCGACAACAGGGATTTCCTCCACGACTGGCTCTGGAAGACTGTGCTGGGCGCATACGCCCTCGTCGTCGGATCTGCATTCCCGTCCGCGACTTCCTCTCCTCCTTCGCATCCATACCCCCACGCTGCCAGCGCTGGAACTGGAGTAGGCAGTGGAGCGATAGCAGAGAACAAGCGCTGGTTCGACGCCCTCTCGGCTCGATGCAACACGCAGGCGACCGCAACGGCCGGAGGCCCCGGAAACAACGGCGGAGGAGGAGGAGGCCTGGGCTTCGCGCAGTGGGACGTGGCGCGCGCGGTGCTGGACCGGGTGAACTGGCTGGTGGACGGTGACGCGGGGCGGACTCTGCTGAGGGAGCTGTGGGCGGAGGCGGTCCGACTCGAGATGCAGACCCGAAACAGAGAGGTCAGCTACGAGGAGAGGGTCACGGCGGAGAGGGAGGCGTTGGTGCTGCTTGCTTTGCCCTCGGAAGAAGCGGGGAGGAGGAGGCCTTCGTATTGACTCGACTTCTACTTCTGACTTGTGGTGAGGGGGTGAGGGGGTGGGTGGGATACGAGCAAACGAGCGAGAGAGCGAACACATGGGAGGGGATGAGGAACGGGGTCTGGTTCCTGCATAGCGAAATGGGGTGGCGAGGTGGGAGAGGGCTGAGACCTTGAAGCGGTGAGTGAGTAAGTACCTACCGAGTAAGGACTTTCTCGGTGAGCATTGCGGTAACGAGAGTGTGGATGCTGAGCGAGAGTTGACGATCGATCGGATCTGGTCGTGGCGGGACATCCATGACAAACCAACGGGAAACCAGGGGGCGTGTGGGAGACATATTTCGGATGCATATTGGCTTTTCTGTACTGGGGAAACGGGGTGGTCACCGACTAATTTCTTCCTTATTTCCATCTTGAACATCGGGGACTGTATTCTCATAGAATAGACTACATACTAGCACGTACTTAATTCCTGTACTCTACCAATACCAGCGGGCTGGATAATCGATTTTTGGGAGAGACGACCGATGTGGACGCGGGTACTAGAGAGACAAAGAGATCGGAGACGCAGGGTTCAGTTGGACTACAATAGAGACGGCCATCTCTTCCATTGAAGGCTTACGCATGGGGAAAAAAACGACACGGGACAGGGCAATCTTCCCAAAAACAGCCAGCCCATTGGTGCGTCACCGTGAAGATTGGTTTAACACGCAACGAACGTTACAAGTAACCCCGACGTCAGCGGTAGGAGGGAGGAGGGCTGAAATTGCCAGTTACCAGCCAACCCCCCATCACTGTGTGCCCTCGAGGTAGCCATCATCATCAGTCCATCCATCCATCACCACCTCAATAGCCCGTATATAGCACTCGTGTTCAATCCATCCGTCCCAAAATTACATGAACATCATCCATTCAAGGGGAGAGGCAGCCAACATCAAATCAGGCAGGAGAAGTGCAACCGAAGCGACGGAATGGCGTGGCGTAGGGTAGACAGGAAGTGGAGAAGAACCAGAATTCCATACATGCCTGCCTGCCTGTCTGCCTGTTTGTCTGTCCTAACCCATCCATCCATCCCTTTCTCATCCACCCGTCCCTCTCTCTGTGTTTACCAAAAAAGAAACAAATTTAAAAACCCGCCACCCAGACCTATCAATCTCTTTGAAAATGAGGAAAATGGGCCAAAAAGTCCTCGACCAGCACCAACTACTTAGTCGGAGTTGCGCGAACGTAATGTAGGAAGAAGGCGATGAGCGCTAGCGCAAAGAAATAAAGGGGGAAACCCCAACACGTATATAATGCACTCTGCACACAGCACACCCACACCCACACGCAGCAGCGATCCCAGCCAGCTAGCCAACTAATCGCCCACTTTCGGTAGCATTGGCCACAGTCGAGTAGGTAGTGCATCGGCGCATAGGTGCCGAGAGAGGGGCAAAAGAAAGCAGCAAGGCTGAAAGGGGCCAGAGATGATGCTTCGCTTCTGGGATATAGATAGATGGGAGATGGGCGACGCGTTGATACTTGTTTAATCGTTTTCATATTTCCGTTTTCCTTTCCTCCCTAATCAACAAAAGTACGCTAGGAAAAGAACCCGTTTCCCCCCGTCTAATGAGAAAAAAAAAGGAAAGGAAAGGAAAAAGATTGCCCGACGTTGTCTATCCGGGTATCAAAAAGCAAGTTCCCAGTGCGAGACAATCGAAAGATGGGATGAAGCAAAAGAGATGATGTGGTTGGGGAATAGGCGGGCGGCGAAGGAGTCAAGGAAGCGCGGGCGGTCGTTAGGATCGCCCAGCCGAAGTTCCGTCCCGGTAATGGTAGGCCATATTCCCTAGATAGCAAGATCGGGACCAGAAGCAACGGGGATAAGCCGTCCTACGCCAAAGGGATTCGGGCGAAGGATGGGCATCCCCCTCAGACGATGATGATTCGAACACCGAGAGGGAGAGAATGGTATGTATCCTGACAGATGGAGCGAGATCTTATCCACGCAGTCGAGAGTCCGATGCGAACGCGCCGTTTCTGATCACACGCACACTTGGCTCTTCGCGAGAATAGAAGGGAAGACGGTCCCGCGTAGTATTAAATATAAGTAGGAGGTGAGTGGCGTGGGCGCGAGGTCGGACGAGGGATGATGTGTACGCCGTCGTTTCCACACCCGCAGCCAATCTTCTCCGAGGTTTAAAAGTTACGAGGTAGTGGGCAGGTAGGTAGGTAGAGTAGATAGGGTGGTATATAGATGGTATGTATTCAAGGCAGCAGAGCCTTGAAGGGATGGTAACGGATATCTGGCCTTTGCTCAGGTGTTTAGCCGGGACGTCCTGAGCCAGACGGCCTTGAGCGCTGAGATACGACCTCGCGGGCGTAGAATTCAACTAGCATGGTGGCGTAGGCCTCGAGGTCTTCGACGGGGACGGCGAGACGGAAGTCGTTCAGCAGCAGGAACTGAAGCTCAAGGTGGTTAAGTTCGGCGAGAGGAAGGCCACCGACCTAGTTGCCGCAATGGCGAGGGAAACTTGTGAGCAACGGCATGTTCCTCTGTGTGGGTGTGGAGGGACACTTTTGACACCGCGACCTGTGAAAAGAAAAGAGAAGACATAGAAAGAAGAAACGTTTTTGCGCTCAATGGCTTACCTTAGCGTATCTCGAGTTTGTGTAGAAAACATCCGAGAAGAACTTGCTCGCACAAGTTACCCCAGCAATAATGAGCCTATGGATGTTGAAGCTGTCGACGACGAAGAACGTGGCCGTGCTCGATGGCCCCGTTGAAGCAGCTGCGGCCGTCGTAGGAGCTGAAGCTGGTGCTGCTGAGCCAAGAGCTGGGCCAGGAACTGAGCCAGGGGCTGTGGCCGTAGGCCTTGCGGCCACCGACCTGGAGCTGCTGCGCCGCCGCCTGTGCACTACACTGCCGGTGTCGTTCTCGCCGTCGGTGCTGTCGGCCAAGTCCTCGTCCGTCTCGTCACTATCGTGCGCCGCGCTCGCAACGACGCCGCCGTCGCTCATAACCACATCCTCGTCGGATTGCTGCTGGTGTTGGGTTGGCTGTTGGGGCGGCGCTTCTTGTTGTTCTTGCTGCTCTTGCTGTTGTTGGCGCAGGGCCTGCTGCTTTTCCTCCTCGCTCTTCATGACCAAGTCGTTGACTCTTTCCGTCATACGGTCGAAGTACACCAGCAAGCTCAAGAACACCTCAAACGTAGTGGGGCAGTACTTGTGAATGCGGCTAAGGTAGCTGAGGATCGTAATTGCAGGCACGTTCTTCCCGTGGAAGGCTAGGACACTGTTGGCGTATGGACTGGAACTGGAGCTGTTCCCCGCGCTGTTGCCGCCATTGCTGGCGCCGTTGCCCTCCGCGTTGCCGCTGTGCTGCTGCTGATGTTGTTGCTGGGCCTGGCGCTGGTGCGCGGCGTTCCGGTTCAGCGCATCGTGCTGCAGGTCGTTGGTGGTCGTGATCTTGGTCAGAAGAGCAGCAACCATCTCGATGATGTCTCCGATCGGCATCTCACTGATCTCGTATTTCATCTGAGAGAGTGGCGGGTCGTTGAGGATACCTGGGCCGTTGCCTGTCACGAGGTCGGCGCGCGCGAGTGAGTGTATGTGTGCCAGGTCTCGGATCCGGATAGTGCGTTGCGTCGGCGGAGCGGCTGCCGTCGGTGTGTCGACCAGCGGCGCCTGCGACGAAGGCGAATCGGCCGCGCCAGTCCAAGATGGGAAGCTGTCGCTAGCAGGAGAAGGAATTGAGTGCACAGGCGGTCGCGACGTCGAGGATGACGAAAATGGTGGAACGACGGTCACGTCTGATGCGGCTGTCGAAGGGGGGTTTGCCGTCGCCGGCTGTTGCGCCCCGGTCATGTCTTCGGCAGTATCCATGGTGTCCATGCACGACGGGGTGCCGGTGGCAGCATCGCGTTGTGGACCAGCGTCGGCCGAGTTGGACGCGCTCGGGGACGATGAGTCGGGCGGCGTAGGAAAGCGAGCAGCGGCGTCGTCATTTTTGGATGCTGTAGGTGCCGTGGGGGGCGGCGGGGCTGTTTTGGTCCAGTCGGTCCGGGGCTGATCTCTAGGCTGCGCCGTTGTCCGTTGTTGGGGTCGTGAGGACGTCGCGGATGAGGATGAGGACGACGACGACGACGATGATGGCGGCTGTCGCAGCGAAGTCGTATCGTGGGCGTCGCGTGGGGTTTCGCGCGGGCGGCTGTCTGATCTCAACCTCTGGGTTTGCGATTGCGGTTGATGATGGGCGCATTGCTGCTGCGACGCAAAGGCCATGTTGTGATGGAATCTGGTGGGATCCGAAGCGAAATCCCCAATAACGGTGGCCATTTTGGACGACTTCGGTTGTTCGGTCGATCAGCCTGATCTGACTCGAAATCGGAGGATCGAGGTGATGTTATCGGAGCGCGGTCGGAAAGGACTGAGACGATCGGGGAATGAATGTTAGAGAGCCTGATGCTGATGCAAGAAGGCGAGGTGGGTGGCAATCTACCGTCTTATCGGGAGGGACGAGAGTCCATCACGATAAAAGGCCGGAGCAAAGAAAATGATGCAAGGGGCAGCGCTGGCTGGCGCAAGCAAGCGAGCGGGAGCTGGTTAGGCACGGCCACCACCGAACGCCACAACCGTCAACGGATAAAACAAAAAAAATCTGACTGCAGCAAAAAGGAGAGGCAAGAAAAAAAAATAACGACAAAAACAAAAGAAGTAACGAAGCCTAGCGGCCCAGCCCCGTAATTGAGGGAAGCTACCGAAACAAATGTTGGGAAAAACAAGAGATGATGATAAGCGGGTGGGCTCGCTGGACGTGGTTATACAATTTCACTATGAGAGAGACACCAGGGCGGGACGGCTTGTCGCGATTCGTGGGATGAGGTAATCTGTGCGACTCAACTAGAGCCACCAGCAGTCTCGGAAGTGCGTCACAGCCGCTGTGAGAACGAGTCTATAAGCAGCAGAATCTGGAAAGAAAGTCCAGTGAAGTGACGTGCCAGGCGCGTACTGCAGGCACCAGTGACCATCCGTGAACAAGCACCCAAGGCAGGCAGGACAGGCAGGACAGGTAGGCACCAGTCGCAGGCAGGCCGAGACCAATCAGGCCACAGATACCGGCTGCATGCACTTTTGGCGACTCGAGCGCACGAAGAACCGATGAGAACGCCATCCAGATTGCGTAGAGTGCTTGCTTCTCTGGTTCCTCGCTGTCTCGACCGCCTGGCAGCGGGGAAAGGAAGGGTCTACCGGAGGATGCACTGGAGGGGTTGCTAGGTCTCTGGCCTGAGCTTGTTGGGGTGGGGAGTTGGAGAAGACGGGAGGGATCATTCCACGGTTGTGGTGTAGCGTTGGTGGCGTGCCATCATCGATGCTTTGCAGATGCAATCATCAGGGGCAGGGCGCCAAAAGGAGGGCAAAGAGAAGTGCAGACCGTCCCATCCCAACATGCAGGACAAGAGGATGGACGAGGCAGACAGAGTAGCAGCAACGGCTTCAGTTTGTTTATGACTTACCAGTGAGGATTGGGTGATTGCGGTTTCCGGCCTGGGCATGGAACTCAGTTATCGCCTGGAAGCTCCAGATATCCTGATGAATCCCTGCGATTTACAACCACCACCAATAGGGGAGTAGGCCGTAGGACTAGAGGAAGATATAGCTTCGGTGGCGTTGGAGGAATGAGCGGTAGCCCGGTTGGTGCGGTGCTGGCTGGATTGTATGGTCTTGGTGGAGGTGGACCAATATGCTGTACGTCGCCGGTCTGTTTCGTCTTTCTGTTCTGTGTTATTGTATTACCGAGGAGGGCATAGAGACGAGCAGCGGCGAAGGCGAAAGAGGCGATTCGGAGGGGTCGGGTCGCGTCAGCAAATGACGACAGTGTTGAAGCTCTGACTCGTGGGGTCGAACAATGGCGTTTCCCAGGTCGGCTCGGTCATAGACAGATATGAATGAGGAAATAAAATCAGAAAGAAGCCCGGGAGCGAGTGAAGCTGGCCAGAAGCTGCGCTGCTCCACGGATCAATGATGGCTTCAGTTCCAGCCCTGCGAACTGGTCTCGTCTCGTCGGCGGCCAAGCGGTGGGCGGCGGGCGGTGGGCAGTCGGGAGACCCTGGGAGATGACGACGAGGAAATTGAAACGAAAACCAAAATTTACAACGACACGGGACGGATAGCAAATCCAAGCAGAAAATACAGGCAAAACAGACAAAAATGAAAAACGACAAACTCCTCAGACCGACTCGTTCGGGAGAGTGAGAGAGTAGAAAATAGGGAAACAGAAAGAGGAAAAAATAAAAATAAAAAGGGAGAGCCCTCTGCAACAAACGACTGGGGATTCCAGCATGCAGCAAGGCGAGACAGACGGTGCAGCGGACAGGGGCGATTATGACATAACGCAGTGCTGATGGAGGGGTACGGAGAGATAAGGATCCAATGTCGAGGGAGCCGGGACACCACCAGCACACCACTACAACCACTAATAAGAAAGACGACAACACACCAAAGAAATCGGATTGAAATCGGTGACGGCCGGACGGAAGGCGTATGCGATGGTCGCGGGATTCAGCCAGGGCCAAAGGACGGAACAGAACGAAACTGCACTTCACGATAAGGCCTCGATGAGGAAGGCTAGGAATGGAGAGCTCGTCTCGCCCCCTCCACGGCTACCCGCTTCAGAGCACCGGAAGCTGCACGCCCAGACGATATCACCAACATCCGTCGTCCTTAAGCCCAGTCAGCCGCGTGTCGTCGACTCTCAAGTGTGTCAACTGCAAGTGACGGAGAGATAAGTTTAGAAATACAGAATAGGGGGACTAAGAGGTCCTCTCTGTGCAGAAGGAGGGGGGACAGTGCCGAGTAAAAATATCCAACTACAGGAGCACAGGAACCATGGGGTGGTCTCAGGGGCCCAGGCCAGCGAGTGGGAGAGGTGGTCCGAGGAGGGAGAGGTGGGGAACTACAACGATTGGAGCGAAAGGATGAGTTCATAGCGGCACAGGCTGATGGGTCTTCAGTATAACTCTTTCCTTATCACCTACCCTATGGCGGCCTCAAACTTGAACCCTTCTAGCACGATGATATTTACAGCTTCAATAGGTAAGCGGTGCCAGAGAAGCTTCAGCGAAACAGACTACGATACTCCCTAGTTGCCGATGTAGGAATAGAAAGCTGGACTACGGGATACGGAATCTCGGATCAAAAACGATGCATTGCGAGCTGGAGGGGGAATTCCCTGGAACCCGACAGGTGATCAAAAGATAAGAGACACGAGGCAAAACAGGCTCACTCCAAGGACAGGATGGGAAACGGATTTGGGGCAATGATCAGCGAGGTGTTCGAAATGCGATCGACCGCCCCTGTTATAACAAGTGCCATATCCAGATGTCCACCATCAACCGGGCGACTATGCTCGGGCGTCCGTAACAATGCATCCCACTGATGAGCGGGAATTCCATTCAGTCGTCCAGTCATGCCTCGTGGTCGACTTGGGGCCCCTGACGGGAATCTTGACAGTCTTGGTACCACTTGCCACTTGAAGTACCGATTACTGCCGCCACCCACAACCAGGTACTGATAGAATGGATCTGTAGACGGACGGAGACTTCTTACCAGGCATGCCGGGCACCCAGGAAATGCATGCATCTGCCCACGAGGCATCTTGTTTCGACGAGCGAGAGTAATAAATAATGGCATCGGACTCCTACGGAGATCAGGCTGGCTGACTCCTGCCTTCGGCATTCTGACCAAACTTTGCTGATAATGATGAGCATGGCCTTCTAAACATGGCATATCATCCCTCGACCTCCCGCTCCCTGGCTTACCGAACAGTAGGAGAGGCATGCTGCACGTGGCCGAGTCTCATTCAAGGATCCCAGAGAAAGTTTTCTCGGTAGCTGCCAACGAATGCGCTGGCCGAACCGAACCAGTAGGACGGGCACCTTCAAACATGACCATCACAACTAGCGAATCGCTCTGAGAACCCACACCACACGGCGGCAAAAAAGACTCCAGACCCAGCACGCCGGCGCGTGGCTCAGCAGGCAAGCTGAGGAGCTGAAGAGCTAGGAGGGAGCCAGGCAGAAGACACAGGCCGCTGGTGTGTGTGAACATGTATGTCTGCTCGCAGCGGCACTTTCTTTTCGGGATGGATGGATGGATGACTGGAACCGACATGAAAAAACCGATTGCGTGACCGTAACCCAGAAACAGAATAGACCAGACCGCCTCCCGCCTGCCCGCCCATCCATCCATCCATCATTATCGTTGATGTGATGTGTGATGTGTGCAACAAGGATTGACGGACGGGTGCCAGATTGACGAGAAAAGACACCAGCGGCACAGAGCCTCCCTACCTTCCGTCGACAATCCAGTCACATTCCGGAAACCATCCCACGCCTACCTACCCTTCTCCCCTATTTGAAAGCTGAACGAAAGGAACTTGTGAGGAGAAGAAAAATCAAAAATCCCACGCCGCTCACCATCGCGGCAAGGAAAGTCAAGCTGAGAGGAAATGTTGGGACGTACGGATGTGCACCCCACATCCCCACGCCGCATCCACCGAGATGCCCGCCCCCTTTCGTGGTCCAGTGCCGGGCGACAGCCAATCTGGAAGGGTATCGCGGGCACATGGCCTTGCGCTTCCACGAACTGTCACCGATCCTCACCCACCCACGCAACGCACTCGCCTCAGTTAGATCACCTATAACGTCCAACTGTCTCCTAGGTACCTAGGTAGGTATGTACGTGTAGTTGACAACGGGGGCTATCTGCATACATGGCCAACACTCCCACCGACCCCAACCCAACAACCAGCAAATCATTCCAGCGTCCTTGCGTGCTGCCCTGCCTATCTGACCTGTCCCCACGACCAGGAATGTCCACGTCCACCCAGGGCATGGTTCAGGTAGGTTCCTAGGTAGCGACAGACGGATTCGGGACTGTAGCTGCATGTTTCACCGACATTGCTGATGGCTCCCATACCGCACCACACTGACGGATCTCATACCGCACCACACTGACGGATCTCAATGGACGGACGATGTTGGTTTGGTTCTTTAAGGAGATATGTTTGGAACGTGGCCAGTTCGGTTGGTCGGTTCGTTCATCAATACACCTAGACACACTTGTTCCTCTCAGGAGGGAGATAAGTCGGTCTGATGTCTGATGCGTCTGGTGGTATGTAGTTTGTACGGTGGACTGGATTTTGGATCGAAAATACGCAGATACCCAGTTATAGTACTTCGAGCCGGGATAGGGTCGACGAACAACCAACCCTCCATCCCGCCGATGCCGGTGCCAATTGAGACTAGCAAAACTACCTAGTTCTCAACTAGCACCAATGCGGCTCACCGCCTCCTTCCCGCCCGCGTGCCTACAGTCACATTTCAGATTTAGTGGCTCGTTGTTTTGCCGTTCGGGGGACTACGTACGTTAGTTGTTTAGCTGTGCTGCTGTAAGGGTCCGGTGTAGCCAATACGAGACGGTACTGCCAGCAGCCACCCGGAGGAGATAAAGCCCACGACGTTGTGCTTGCTGCGTTAGGCAGGTTTAGCCAGTGAAGCTAGACTTGAGCACCGGTCATCTCCTGATCTTCTTTGAATCACGTATAGAGAAAACGAAACATAAGGTGGGTAAGCAAAAAGAGGAAAGAAAGAGCTTGATCGTCTAGGTAACTTATCTACCATCCCCTATAGATTGGGTCTACAGCGGCTCCATAGGTACCTGATGTAGGTTGGGGTCCCCGCACGAAGATAGACATCTCGGGCTGAAAAATGTTTTGCTGTGTTGTGTTGGTACACGGGCGAGGAAGCCGCAGCTACAAAGAAGTCGCCGGCACCGACCACAGGAAATCCCCGACTCCCAAGCTGGGACAGGCGGCCAAGTCGTCACCCGACTCGTCGCTCCAGATCTCGATGGTACGGACGGCTCCTCTGCCACCTGGCCACCTCCATCCGGTCGAGGCCGACCGGACACCCACATCTGCTCCCGCGTCTAAACCTTCCCTCCCACCCTCCATTCATCCCTCCTCCCCGAAGCAACGCCATCACCTCCCCCTCCTCCATCTATTGGTGCTTAACCTTGTAATCCTCATCCGGGAGATACAAGTGCCTATCAGCGCCCTTCCCCGTCAGCACCACCATGCGGATGACGCCTCCGGAACTGCCGTCCCACTTGATGGCCTCGCGCAGCGCGCCCTTGACGAACGCGACCGCGTCGGCCTCCTCCATTCCCTCACGCCAGTTCGCGTCGCAGTATCCGTAGATGTACGTGGAGCCGGACCCGCCGATCGCGTAGGCTTGCTTGTGCAGCGAGCCGCCGAGGGGGATCGAGTAAACTTGTCCGCCGTGCCGCTCGTCCCAGCCGGCGATGATGAGGCCGGCGCTGTAGGAGGGGTTTGGAGGGTGTCAGCAGATGTGGCCTTGTGTGTGCTGTGCGTGCATCGTATATCCATATATCCATTCATCCATCCACCAAGAGCAGAGTCCCTTCCATTCTCTCCTAGACTTCCTCCTCATCTTCCTCTCTCCTTCCGTCCTATATCCATCCCCATCAGAAGTCCCCCATAACAGTCCCCAAAGTTCGAGCGGGACAGCCCAACCAAGCATGAGACAGGTAGGAGGCAACCAAAAATGAGAGAAAGCAGCACTCACGACAACCGATCCTTGTTCGCATAGCAGATCTCCTGGAAGATGGCGGCAGCGGTCTGCGTCGAGGGAGGCTTGCCGTTCTGCATGTGGAACAGGTTGAGCTGGTACTGGACGATGTCGGCGACGGCTTGCGTGTCGGCGGCCGAGCCGGACCGGCAGCACCAGATGGTATCGTGGACCCTGGTGAGCTTGTCCGTTACTCGGTTCGCGATGTAGGCGCCGGTCGTGGTACGTGAGTCGGCTCCTGTATTTTCGGTTCAAAGGGTTTGCCATGTAATAGTCAACTAGCTGTTCTGTCCGTTGGGAAGGAGGAAGAGGTTGACAATTTCGTGCTTGCGATGCGCAGCAGCGATTGCGAATAGAGATTTGGGGGAGTGACGTACCGAGAATGACTCCATCCTTGAACGAAACCGCCATGCTGTTCACATTCGACTTGTTAGATGCAGATCGGATCGGCCGAAGAGCTCGTCGCTATAGACAGTAGGCGAGGAGAGAGGAGAAGGAAGCGCCCTCACATCGAGGTTCCGAGGCTGTAGTGGTGGTTCGCATGTTTGTTAGTTGGTTGCCGTACGTCAAGGGACCGATCTGTCGCATGGAAACAAACTTACTTGACCTCTCCCTTCTTTAGGCGATCCATATCAAGATGGATGCCATCTGCATTCCTCTTATCATCAGCTACTAGCAAAAAGGGCAAACATTGAAGCGTCCGGCTGGGTTCGACTGCCGCCGTGGGGAGCACCTCCAGCCGACGTTGCAGTGGAGCGCCGATGAACCTACCTTCATTCAGCATCCCTGAGGTTCCGAACTCCATTATGATGGGTGATGTGGTGGATGCGCAAGAATTGTCAATCAGGTCGATATCTGTTCGCGGCGTAAACGGGCGTTGGAAGCGGCAGATGCGAGGAACGGTGTCGGAGTAGGCGAGAGAGTTGGGTCAAGTTGGCGCAGCGAAGGTGAGGTTGGAGCTCTCAAGCTCCATCATCATCACCGCTCAGGCAGCTTAGACGCGTTGGCTGGTCTGACCGCCCGGCAGAATGCGGGTTGGTCAGCCACACGAGCTGAATCACGTGATACGCATTCAGTGAAACAGATGAAAGTCACAGAGAATCCAACGAGACGGTACCTGTAGTCTCATGAGTTGAACGGGATTGTTCGCCGAAAGAGCCCGTGATGAGAAGTTTTATCTTAGGCGTTCTGTAGAAGCTATCCTGCAACCTCCAATGAAGTGGGCGGGCCAGTCAAAGAAAAAAAGGAAATACTTCATCTACTGCCTTGCCCTTTGACGACAGACGCCCTCACAAGCACACAGATACATCCTCCCGTGGACCGCAACTGCCTGCGTGCGTGCCACACGCGAGTAAAACTGAAAAATGGGGACCCGATGCAAGAAGGAAATTTGCAAATGAAAAGGAAAAAAAAAGAGCCAAAAAATCAAGACTCACAACGCTCAAGGCGGTAGTCGAACCGGCCAGTAGCGCCGCGTACAGCTAGTGTTTTATCCGAATCGGCCAGGTTTACCACTCAACTATGTGGCTCCTGCTCGGCACTTGTACCGTGAGTGTTGATTTGGAAGGGGACTTGTCGGTTTGGGTTTATAAAGGCACCTACCATTCATTCATTCACAGACCCGTGGTTGGGTAGGGGCAGGAGCGGGCGGGAGGAAGGAGTGATTCACTACCTGGATGGGATGATGGTATGACGACGGCGACGAGGTACCTGCAGGTACCATTTGTGAGCACGTTCTTCGCGTCCTCGCAACACCCCTCGCCGCTGCAAGTCAGCCAGCAAAAGCAAATGCAGTTGGGCACACACGGACGAATGCCAGGATGACAGAAACCAATGTACTCTACAGATTGTATACAGGGCGAGCCCCGTCCAGCATCCGTCTCAGGACGGGATCGAAAGCTGCAGCGGACACGAATATATAATGCGCCGCGCTCCCCAAACGCCACCCATGTTGTCCCGAATGAATAAGATGCTGCTGTTGAGTACCTACCTACCGAGGTAGGGTGAGAGTGCCGGCCTATTACAAAAGAAGTAACAAAAAAAATATTCCATATCCAAACGAAGGAGATAAGGAAGCGAAAGGGCAGAATCATCCGCCTCGTGTAAGCCTAGAACGAGAGGTTGTATTAGTACTGCTGCCCTCGGCCTCTAAATCGAGCATGTTGCCAGAACAAGAGCCAGTAGAACTTACCCCTCCTTCACGACAGTGATACTTGGTCCCTCCATCCTCTTCTCATGTTGTCCAGCCTTGCTATCCTTCTTATCATCATCACTCCCCTTGACCTTCTCTTTCCCCTCCGCCGCCGACCCCGATTCAGCACCAGCACCAGCACCAGCAGCCGCACCGCCAGCGCCAGACCCTTCTTCGGTCTTCTGCCCCTTCTTCTTGTCGTCGTCACCGCAGCCGCAGTCGTAGAAATCGCCGATCTTAGAGCAGTCGAACTGCGGCTTGTGCAGGCGGGTGTTGACCTCGTTGTGCACGAAGCACGCCCAGCCGGCCGCGGCGGTGCGCGACGACACCTGGGGAGGGAACTGCTTCAGCATCTTCTGGAAGTGCTCCGCGCACTGCCCGCACGGGTAGAGCCGGGCGAACAGGTGGATGAACGACTTGAGCGCGAGGCTGTCGTCCTCGGTCGGCTTGTCGGGGAACCGCGCCATCATCGTGTGGAGGAACTTCCAGGTCGCGCGGCCGAGTTCCGCCCTGTAGTGGAGGGAGGGAGGGAGAAAGGGTTAGCTTGTGGTTTTCGCGTGAGGAGAGGAGGCACGTCGGGGTAACAAGGGGAAAGACGACGCCGGGAGGCAGAGACGAGGCGTAAACGATCTGGGACAGGTAGGCTACGGTGCATACTTTGCGGTCGCATTCTCAAGCTTGGGCGCAATGGTTCCCCCAGTTAAGACCTTCTCCGACAGGCCCATATCGAAACCTCCCGTATCTAGGGACTCGCCAGCTAGGCTATTTCCTGTCTTTGGTCGCGAAGATGCCGGTGGCCAGCTTGGCCGTCGGTCGGTCCGGCCGTTGTCTGACAACATGTACGTGAGGGTAAAGAAGGCGACGATCGAGAGGAGGACCGTCAAGGTCAGGTGCTGTCGTCGGGCCATGACTACGTCGCAAGGGGGAATGAGGTCGAGGGCGGGAGGCTTCTGGAACGGATTCGAAGAGTCGGCTGGCTTGCGACGCAACGTTCTGTGTCTCGCGAGTAACGTCTTCTCTCTCGGGCGAGCTGGCTGCACTCGCTAGGTGTAGCTTGGTGGTTATCGAGCTTTTATGGCGCCGCACGCAGTTCGGTTCGGGCCGGAGCAGACAAAGAATTTGGTTACAAGAAACGAGAAGCACGGTCGAACATAATGGAGACGTGGACGAAGACACGGTAATCCGTATCTCGTGAGGCGTGTAGTAGGCAGGCAGTTGCGCAAGGTTTTGGTTCGGTGCACGTTCGACCCCGAGATAATCAGGTGAGGTCAAACCGCAACGCAACGATGGGATCAGCCGAGAAAAAAATGGTAAGCTAATTCAGGGGTACTACAGTGGAACCCCCGCGCACTGATGTCACCAAAACGGCCACCTCTGGGTTCTAATTGTCGCCGTTAGTTTTCAGCCCCCAGGACGTGCGGCGCTCAATTGATCTTTTATTGCAGGTAAAACAGTTGATGGCTTCATGTCAGTCTCTCGGCCATTCTAGAAGAGAAAGGCGGACTATGCAGCCCATGCTGCTGCTGAGTTTGGAGTTTACGACGGAAGGGCTGCGGAGGCACCCGACTGCCCCCTGTTCATCCGACCCAGACCTTCGGGTTTTGCGGGCTTCAGGCGCCCGAGCCCGGTGACAGCGCGTCATCTCACACATCAAAAGTCCCCAGAGTCGCCTCTACGTCACCCAAAGGCCAGTCTTGACAACTACCGTGGCCGGATGCTGAACTCTCCATGTAACGCATTCCGCGGCAGCCGAATAAAGTGCCTGGCATCGTCGAGAGAGAGAAGCCGCGCAGGAGGGGCAAGTCATATGGAATTCTAGCCCTTGCGAAGATGGGTTGATCATGGGCTGGTATCTACACAGGTTTTTCCGGCCATCTCACGCTTCCCATCTCTCCACCTCCGAATCCGCCATTTATATCCCGTTCTTCAGTGGCTGCCCAGCCAGGAACCTGCGAAGGTTGTATGTGATCAGGTCCTCGGCGCCCTGCGGCCTCCCACCAGCAGCATGCGGGCTGACGACTACGTTCGGCGCCGTCCACAGCGGCGACTCCTCCGGCAGCGGCTCGACCTCGAACACGTCCAGCGCCGCGCCCCCCAGCTCCCCTCTATTCAGCGCAGCCACCAGCGCGTCCTCGTCCACGGACGTGCCCCGCCCCACGTTGACCAGCCACGCATGCCTCGGCAGCAGCGCCAGCCGCTCCGCGTTGAGCACGTGCCGCGTCGCCTCGGAGCCCGGCAGGATCATCACCAGCGCGTCCGTCTTGGGCAGCAGCTCCGGCAGCGACTCCTCGCCGAACACCTCGATGCCGTTCCGCACCCCCCTCGACCTCGCCACTCCCCTCACGGTCGCGCCCATGGCCACCAGCCAGGGCGTGAGCGTCTTGGCGATGTTGCCGAACCCCCACACCGTCACGTTCGCGCCGCGCAGCGACGTGAACCGGCCCGCGGGCCGGTCGGGCTGGGCCCCGCCCAGGTGCTGCGGCCAACTGCGCTTGAGCTGGTGGTCGCGCATCTCGTAGAAGCGCCTGGCCGCGTTGAGCAGGAGGCCCAGCGTGTGCTCGGCCACGGTGTGGTCGTGCAGGCCGGAGCCCGTGGTGACGGTCACGCGGGAGGTGTCGAAGCCGGCCGCGAGCACGTCGTTAGGCCCCGCGGCCAGCGATTGGATCCACCGCACCTTGGCGAGGCGCTGCGCGGCGTCCTTGAGATTCGCGGCCGAGTTGGCCCACGTCACGAGGACGTCCGCGTCGGCGTGCTCAGCGGGGATGAGCGCGTTGACGTCGTAGGCGTGCAGGCTGACGCCGAACCCTTCTAGGCTCGGCACGTCGAGCTTGAGCGAGGTTGGGTAGAGGAGTTTCATTGTGGAGGAGAGGGAACGGGACAGGCGGTTTATATGCGTGCACTCTACAGTGCTGTCGTGTTGTCCGTCCTTCGGCGCTGCGCGGGGCTCTAGAGATGGTTGCTCTGGGAAATGTTGGGGTATGAACGAAGGCTTCTAAAACGTCCTTTCAAGTGGCAGGCTCTGGGACTCCAAAGAGGGGATTTATTCTTATTAAAGGCTGTCCTCTCGGGTTTGCAGGGAAGTCTAAATTCACGCCGGAGAAACAATGCCCAAGAGCCGGAGGAGCCCCACTTCCCCCACAGCTCCCGATCTCGGGAGCTCAGGAGGGGTCCCCCCTTCGGCAGACGATTTACCGAGATACAATCCCGAAGCCGCCCGCGCCGGAGAACCTCCAACGTTTTCCGGCAGATGCATCGGGAAAACATGATGCTACTGGCAAGAATCATTCCCGCCCGCGTTTTTCCTGAATCAGTACGGGGTTTTTGGAATCCAGTGGAGAAGTCTCCCTGTTCCCCACAAGTCTGGGAGGAGCCCTCCTCTCTACACAGCACAAAATGGGTTCTCATCAGTCATGTTCTTCAAGGGACCCCCCTCCTTAAGGATATTTCCTGAAAAAAAGGAGGATCTTAAGATGCCATCTGTCCAGGCATCAAACTTATTACCGTCTCTCTAAGCTCAGGCCCTTTACTTGTTGGTTCCCTGGAAGATCCAGCTCAAGCTGAAGCAATGATGGCGTCGTATCCCACCTAGTGGTGGACTTTAAAGATCGGGCCAGATATTGCACACCCATACACCGAGCTTTTGTTGCGACAACAAGTTAGGTGGCCGTTTTTGATTGCAAATGTAGGTAGGTAGGTCTTTGCCATAAACCTTTAGGGCAGCAGCCTTGAGTTGAGGTTGCAGCCTGTTGCGATTGAAGCCATGTCGCGTTGGGCGGCGTCCTTCACTTCAGTTTGGGCAGGCGCGATGGGAGTTCTTGCCGTGTCGCTGGCGAGGGTCTAGACGGTCCCTCAATTTTTCTTCCTCGTATCCCGCCCCCGCCTTGATCGCGACCAGCAGCATTTCGGTCCAGACCTACTACGTCTTGTGATTTGATCTTATTGTTGTTTATCGCATATCGAGCAGTACCGACTCCGACAGCTTTACCTCTCGCTACCTACCGGTAGATTTGAACGCCTACCTGATCTTTTTCAAAATTTATATCTTCAGCTACTAACCAGTTCTACTCGAAAATCGACGATCCCCGCATCCAAAGCTGCACACCTGTCATCAAATTCCTGCTGGCGCTGCCTTGTGGTCGTCCACGCCCCGATTGCCTGCCCGCCTGCCATCTCTCAACACGCATGGGCATAGCGCAGTCTAACATGATGACACTCGCCAGTTCCGAGGGCGGCAGTGGCGGCGCCGGCGCCAGCGGTAATCACATCACGCCCGTCCGCGTCCCCTACGTCGCGCACACCACACCTCTTCCGCCGGCGGACCGCCCCAATCCGCCGGTGGTCCCTCTCGAGGCCCGGAGAACATCGACGAGTGGAACACCTCTCTGCTGGCAACCCTGGGTCCGCTTGCCTCCTTCGCGACCGAGAACCTCCAGCCACCAACTCACGATGATCCAGACAACGACTTATCATTCCGCGGCGTGCACGCGGCCTAGGCCAAGGACCGCCACACGGCCAAGAAGATCATCAAGCGCTCCATCCGCCCCGTCGAGCACCTCCTCGACAACAGCAGCAACAACCCCAACTACAACCCCAACATCTCCAGCACCACCACCAACAACTATATCGACAACAACAACAACAGCCCCTACCACGCAGGCTCGAAGCGCAAACCCCCCGCCCCAAAAATCACGCGAGCCCTCCGCCATCTACCGCGCCGCACTGCGCGCCATGCGCGTCCAGGCTGACAGCAAGCGCCTCACGTCCCGGCTCGTCCGCGAGCTCTGCGTGATCCAGCGCGCCGACTTCGTCAGCATCGCCGCGTACCAATCGCGCCTCCAGACCCTGCGCCGCACCCTGCAGCTGCTGGGCGCGTGCCCGAACGACCGGTTCATGGTGATTCGCGCGCTCGACGGGCTGGGCGGGCACAAGGAGGGGTATCTGCTCAAGAAGCTCGCTGCGGAGAAGAGTGGTTCTGATGGAGGAGGAGGAGGTCTTCTTTCGGGTAGTATGGGCGATGGCTATGGCGATAGTGGACTGCAGCAGCAGCAATCGCAGCAGCAGCAACCGCTGCTTTGGGAGAGGCTTATGGAGAGGCTTGCGGTTATGGCTATTAAGGAGAAGATCACGCCTGGTGATGTCGGAGGTGAGGAGGAGGGTGGAAAGAAGAAGAGAAAGAAGGAGAAGAAGAAGGCGAGGGCCGGCAACGGCGATGGAGGAGCACTTGCTAACCTCTAGGCAAGGAGCGGGTGGAGGACGCGGCTAGGTCTGGTTTTGATCGTCATTGCCCTCGCGTCTCCCTCTTGGTATCTGACGGACTCTTTCCTCTGCAGAGCCGAGTTTTTCCTGATTACGATGCTTTATTTTCTCTGGTCTTCTTTAGTCGTGTTGGTTTTCGTCCTCTGCATTTGACTCGACCGGATCAACGTTCTAGCTTAGTAGGGGCGGCCACCCTTGGTTACACATCGTCATTTTCGCCTCCCTCCCGTCCCCGCTGTGTCCTCCCGATTTTCACGGGGCGGCTGCTTTTGCCTTTCTTTCATCATCACAACTTTGGTACTTCCTGCCAAGGAACCTATACGCGGGCACCTACTCAGGCAGAGCAGACTACCTCCCCACGAAAGCGTGGCATGTGGAGGCCCGAGAGATAGCGTTGTTTGAGCAAGTTCTTCTTCGGCGAAGCAAAACACAAAAAAGCAGTTTTGCCTTTCAATGTGACCCTGGCCGTCCTTCACGGAGCGGCGTTCTTCCTGGCCTCCATGAGCGGCTGCGGGGCATGGGCAACCTCCTGAGCTACCCGTCTCAGCCGTACAACAACTGCGGCCTGCAGTATGTCGTTCATCCCCTACGGCCTCGCCGTATTTGTTATCGCCATACCCGTACTCGTCCTCGGAATCGCCGTAAGCCAGGTCTACCGGGGAGGGAGCGTCGTGGGGTTCAACGACATCAACTGACGCCTCAAGGTACCGGCTTGAGTCTGCTGTACGGCTTTGTCCTCGATCCGTATTTTGTGGTGAACCTCGCGTGGATCACGGAATACTTCCGGTACAACTTCCACAGTCCCCTACCGTGGGCGGGCAGGACCACCGAGTTTTGGGATGCGGTTATCGCGAACCCGCCCCTAGTAGCGGGGGAGCTGACGGCTGACGGGAAGGCCGTGGCGGACTATACGAGGTATGACGCGACGGGCATGGTGGCCGAGACGGTAGGCTGGTGCGCCTTCACGCGGTCCCTGGTCTGGCTGTGCATCTTCCACGGCATCGGCCTGACGGGAAAGGCGGTTTAGTCGGCCATAAGCCTGCCCATCGCCGTGACCATCCTCATCGGCCGGTCCTGCTCGCTGCCCAACGCCAGGGAGGGCGTCAAGCTCTCCTTCGGCACGTGGCGCGGCGCAGCGCTGGCTAACGGGTCGCTATGGCAGACGGTGTGTGGGCAGGTGTTCTTCTCGATGGGTGTTAGGTTCGGGTACTTTACGTCCTATGCGTCGTATGACGCAAGCACTCTAACGCCGTGATGGACTCGGTCCTCATCGTCATGAGCCATGAGCGCCATCATCGAGGGCACCGCAGCGTTTGCTGTGTTCGCGTGCGTGGGGGTTCTTAGGTATGTTCTCCTTAGAAGGGGAACGTATTGGTGACTTTACAATCGGGTTTCTTACGCTTCCTATACATGCCACCACCACCACCAACCTATTTATCGTCCCCAACTGCCGTCTCTGCTCTGACTATCCCTTCTTCTTTCCCGCTCGCATGCATACTCTTCTCCTTCACCGACCGACCCAACTGGCCAAAACTGACATTTTCGTATCTATTCAACCTCGAGAAAAACAGGCCGCCGTCCAAGAAATGCCAGGGGCCAACTACTGGGTGACCCTGCTCTTCCGGGCCGATCCTCGCCATCGTCTACGGGTTCTCGCACCCGACCTTCCATGAGCTGCAGGTCGACCCGCTGCACATCTTCGTCTTCGTCACTGCGTACTTCGTCTTCGTGCTGATGGCCATGAGCTTCGTGGCCCCGCAGTGGTTCGACGTGCTCATCCGGCTCCAGCGCCGCGACGAGGGGAGGCACCGGTACGCCCCTGGTGTAACGACGGTCGCTGATGATTAGGGCTGCAAGTAATGTAATGTATTTGAACGACTAATTACATTACATTATTACATTACATTACAAACTACATTACCAATTACAACCTTTCATTGCAAGCCCTGTTGATGATGGCCGGGAGGCCGATGGCGCTGAGACGGGCGTCGTGGGGTCTGAAGAAATCGAGGTACAAACTGGAGATGCTGCTGAGAAGAAGGATTAGATTGCGGTTGAAGCCCCTTGTCGTTCTTAGTATCAGTGTCCAGTATTTACATAGATACAACCCAGATATTAGACCTCTGCCTAGGCGGTAGAGTGTTGGGGGAGATGGGAGCGACGATGCCGCCCTCTCTGAATACCGCCATCCATACCAGACGAGAATTAAGTCGTCTGGTGCTCGCCGTGTTGTACTAACGGCAGAGCTCTCAGGTTGTTGGACCTTGTCCACCCCCCCTGAGTTCGTTCCCTCCTCCTCCTACCTCTCCCGCATAACCGCCCCCGTGCCGTGGATAATGAGAGATTGCAGTATAGTCCATGTCAGAAGTGATGTGATAGACTTAGTAGACGCTTTACCAGCGCAGTCGCAATGCTTTGGCCGTCGGCTGAAAGTGCAAGTTTGATGATGCCTCCGGAATTTTAACTTTCGTGTGACAGTGGTAGGTGGGTAAAGATTAAAGAAAGCCTTGTAGAGCCGGGGTCGCGATCAACGTGTAGTCTGACACATGGTCCGTAGCGGGTCACGAAGCTCTTCTTGAACGAGGATGTTCGCTTTTTGCGGGGAAGCTTGGAGCTCTCTTCTCTCCGAACTAGCGGGCCGACGAAAGACTGCAGGCGAGCACGATTCAGAAGTGTATGGATATCGCACTTGCTGATATAGTGCAGCAAGCCGTGCCGAGCCTTGCTCGGGTGTGGAATTTGGGAGCCGATTCGGACGGCATGATCGGGAGTCAGCTCGGGAGAGAGTGCTCATTGGAGGGACGGCACGGCGAGGCAGTCTTGTCTCTCCCTCTTTGCTTTTGACGCGTCACAGGCATGGAAAGCAATCTATCTCTTGCAAAGTGCTCCACGCATATGGCTCGCTTTCGAGCTGCCAATGGCGTAACTTTCTACCCTACCTATGTGTATACGATGGAAACCATTCTTGTCACCGTAGACAGTCCGAAGGCTTATGTCGATCTCACGCTCACCATCGGTGCATGACGACCGGTTATCCGAGTCAGCACTGTGCTGTAGTCATCATTCTAGACTTGATGAAGCTGCTAACTCATGCGAGGACGCGGGGGAGGCGTTTTGAAGCGGGGACTTTGTTGCTGGCGGGAAACTCTAGCTCCTCCAGCGTTGTGGCGTTGAGAAGAGAAAAAAAAAAGGGGGTTTGAGGAGAAGAGCAAACAAGGCATTGTTTGGCTTCCTGTGCTGACAGTAATGCCTACGATACAGACACAAGAGATATGGATCTCATCCAAAAGGTTTTCGACACGAGGGTACATGTACTGACTTCGGCATGCAGTCAGAGAAACAACGGTGCGTGGTGTCGGTCCAGAGCCTGCAACGTAATGTATTGTATCTGGTGCCGCGTTACCTGCCGCGTACTGTGTACGGTAGGCGACCATGTAAAGCACACGCGAATAGGTCGGAATACAATACAAAGGACAATACATTCCATTACCACACAGTACATTGCAGGCCCAGTGTCGGTCTCAGCAACTCCAAGTCTTGGCATTAAGTGGTCCGGCCGACCACTCAATGCCAAGACCACTGCTGAGAACCAACCCAGCCCTATCTGTCTGTGCCGATTGGGAGAGCCAATGGAAAAAGGGGCATCGGAACTGCTGTGTCCAGAATCGTGCAGTTTGGGGCTTTCCTGGGCGGCGGACTTGTATCTCTCAGTCTCAGCCACGAAGAATATGCACTTACAAGTCTGTTGGCATTGGTAATTCCTCTTTCCAAGTTTGTGCCTCATCCTGTGCGAGTAAATCATGCGAGGAGACGCCGTTATCCTGCAACACCATCCGTCAGCACCAGGAACATGAACAGACACAAAAGTTGAACCCCGCGCTGACGGGCCGGACGGACTCGAAGAACAACAAGAAGAGGGGCACTCGAAACGAGTTGGCGAACCATCGATCCATTTTTGCCTGTGACAGGAAGGGATCGTCTCGAAATTCAAAACCCGTCAAGACTGAACTGACAAGAGACATGATGGGCTGGGATGATGGAGAAACGTGGGGAGACCTAGCGAGAGGGGCTACAACTCATGGACCAGAGATGTGGGGATTACTGGTTGCCGGACTGACTGTTCAGCGGCCCCACTCGTTGTCTCACTGAGTGTAGACTTGATGTCGCTTCTTGAGTGCTCTTATGGAACTCGCACGGAGCAGCCGACGAAAATCAGAACTGTTCAATGATTGTAGGGGCGGTTGTTGGTGTGCTGTGATCCGGCGCATTGACACCGGTCATCCGAACTGAACTCGAAAAGACACAGTACAGGTCCCCAGCAAGCAAGCAAGCGGAGGGCGAGAAAGACTAAGGTACCCAACCTTAAAACCACCGGACAGGCCATGCAAGTCCAGTGTCCCACGATCCCTCCCGCGGTGTTTAGCCGCAGCAGCATGAACCGTGGTGTCGCATGAGATAATGTAGGTACGGCCGCTGTCACATCTAAGCAAGTGGGAGGTAAGGTACCAGCGGCGTGCTTGCTGAGGGCTGAGTCTTCTTCAGCTGGAATCTTCTGTCACTGTGCCCGTACCCAGTACGGCTGTCCATTTGTCGTCTCTTCCCCTTCCCGCAACACCAAGTTCCCAAAGAGTGCGTGCAGTAAAGAGGGGTCACACAGCTGCTGGCGCATCACATCACACCAGGATTTTTACCAGTGCGACGTGGCCTCTACTTGCACACATCTTCTTCTCTCTGTGAACTGAAAAGCAAATGCCGCTACTACGGCAGACTCACGACCTGGAATTTTTAATTGGCAACTCGGAAGTCGTCTGGGGTTCAGGTCAGGTGTGCTGGAGACAAGACGTGGCTGGAGTGCATTTAGCCTGTGTCGATTTTTTTCTGTTTTTTTTTTTTTTTGTCTTGCTCGACTCGACTCTCGACCCGCCGAACGGTGCCACAGTCGAGGTCTTCACTGTGCCTAGCCAGCCCCCTGGAAAAGCAGTGCTGTCTGGTGTGATCCACCAGTGCAGCTGGCGGACAGGCGCCAAAATTCTCTCCAGTGCTGCAAGTGATGTGGGAGGCAAGGGGGACCAATCGTGGTCGGGGCACCTGATCCCGCTCCACAACACCACCACCGCCATCCATAGGCCGGGAGCTGATCCTCACTCCCTCTCTGCCCTCCCTTCGGTGCCATGCCGTAACCCGTATTACCTCCTCCATCATTTCCTCTTTCAATCTGCCATCCTATCCTATACTTCGATCTTTCTTTCTTCCCATACATCCTAAAGCTGCCTGATTTCATCAATCCTAAGCAGACAGGCTTGAGATCATTTATCAAAATTGTTCTTCGACTAGCGAATAGCACGCACTTTCATTCATTCCTTTTTTGTTTTTTCTGCTTTGCTTGCAGCGTGGGTTCGATACCCTCTCGCTCCGTCGTCCCTCGACTTCGTTGCCCAGCGGTCCCTTCAGGCCAACTACGGAATACCACATTCAGTCCGCACCAGATTGCAGAGACCCGTCATCTTCGATTCTCCCGCGAAGTCTATCTCCAATCAACCATCCGTCAATTGCCACCCCCCTCTCTGTCTTCCATCGAGGTACTAGAAACCAACCTTCAGGACCTTCCTTGACAATTCGACCTGGGCCGATGTTGGTGTGCTCGACGACGCTGCCCGGATGCCTTCCCTTTAAATCTTTCGCTTTCGTCCCCCGCGATTTCTGCACCACGTTGCTGTCCCCAAGATGATGCGGCGGCCGCATGGCGCCGTCGCCCAGCACCGGCTGCTTTTCGCCTTCGCTTTCTGTCTCCTCCCTTGGCTCCTCGTTGAGGCTCAGCAGCAGCAGCAACAACAGCAACAGCAACAGCAAGCGAACCATGTCGATAGCGTCGAAAGTAACACCGTCGTCGAGATCGAAAGCGACCACCTCCGTGTAGGCAGCAGCAGTCCCGAACCCGACCTCCCAGGGAGTCCCAGCCGTAGCGACGATGGCGCTCGCCGACGTCACGAGTCGCTGCTCCACGGTGATCGAGTGAGCAATCATCCAAACATCGCCGCTGCCACCACCGTCGTGGCTCGAGGTCTCATCGAAACCGCTGGTGTCAAGCGCAAGAGCACGGCCTCGACGGCCGAAGGCCAATCCCACCACGGCGGCCGCAACCAGGACATCAAATTCGACAGCGACGAAGACGATGCGAACACCGGCAGCCCCTATCCCTACCGGAAAACCTACAACAACAGATACCACTACGAGAATGATCATACTCTAGAAGATGAGAGCGCCCTCGCTTTGGCTCCGGACCGAGCGTCCGTACGAGCCCCTTTCCCCCCGCGTCATCCCGGTCTCGGCCCTACCAAAGGCGCCGGGCTTTCGCCGCAGATTGCGCGGTCGCTGGGGGATTGGGAAGTCGAAGACTTCGTTATAATGGCGACCGTCGATGGAGACCTATACGCCTGCAACCGCCATACGGGGCAGGAACTCTGGCACCACAAGCTCGAGACACCCATGGTGGACGGGAAGCTCCACCGCAACAATACGTCTGTTCTGGAGGACGACTTCTCGCCCATCGACCACTACATCTGGGCGGTCGAGCCGAGCCAGGACGGACCGCTCTACCTCTACATGCCCAACGGCGGCATTACCTTTTCTGGCCGCACCGTCAAGGAGCTCGTCGACAGCTCCCCAAGCGTCAGCGAGGACCCTCCGGCCTACTTCGCCGGCACGAAATCCTCGGCCATCATCACGCTCGACGTAGCCACCGGCCGCTCGATTAAGTACGTCGGCCCTACCACCAACCAGGTCAACACGGTGGACAGCTGCTTGCGGCCCAACTTCATGGTCGACCTGGACGATGCCTCCCGCGACGGCGAGGAGTGCGGCGACAGCGGTGCCATCACCATCGGCCGCACCGAGTACACGCTGGGGATCAGCAACAAGGACAACAACCCCATTGCCACCATCCATTTCTGGGAGTGGACGCCCAACAATTACGACAGCGACCTGATGCAGCAGTACCAGATGACCATGGACAACCAATACATCGCCACGGGGCCCGGGGGTGCTGCGTACGGCTTCGACCACGACCGCGGCCCGGACATCGGACCCAAGTTCAAGCGCACCTTCACCTCCCCCGTCGCCCGCGTCTTCGACGTCCTCCGTCCCGCCGGTGCCCCGCCTGGAAGTAGCCCCAACCTCAAAGTCCTCCCACAGCCGCCAAAGCCTGTTTTGAACGACGTGGAGCGTATGTCGAGGATCAACAACGTTTTCATGAACCGCACGGAGTCGGGAGCGTGGTACGCCATGAGTGGTATCTCGTACCCCGTTTTCGACCACAAGGCCAAGGCCCCGGTGGTTAAGAACCGCGACTCAATCACACCGTCTCTCTGGGATAGACTCGACGACAGGACAAAGTCGGACATGCTTGTCGGGAACCACGACCTCGGTCTTGGTTGGCGCAGGTCTGGCGAACTGGGGGAGTATCAGCTGTCGCTGCCCGGCCCCACCTCGCCGCAGTTCCCTAATGCTGATCCCGACAACAACTCGGCCCTTCCTACGAGCCTCCCGCACATGCCCGACGTGCAACCCCCGGCCATGACGCTCCCTCAAATCTGGGGCAACCATCTCTTGAACTTCTTCATCAACCCCGTCTTCCTCATCGGCCTGTTTTGCATGGCAGCCTACAACTATCATCACGTCTTGCGGCGCTTGTACCAAGAGCGGAAGGGCAAGTGGCTTGGTCCCCTCGCGCACGTGTCCCCTGAAGAAGACTCGCCGGCGTCCTCACGCGAGCCTTCCCCGAAGACGAACGGTGTTACCACGACTATCCCCGACGACACGCAGGCAGCCACAGAATCACTGGCAGAAACGAAGCCTGCCGGCGACGATACCTCTCAACCAAAAGCCGAAGTCAACGGTACAACGGACAAAGCGGGCCCGCAACCCCAGCCGTCTCCTTCGATCTCTGCCGAGTCCTCGACCCTGTCTGAGGCTGCTGAGATAGCTGTGCGTACCCCAAGCTCTAGCACCAGCGACCAGAGTCCTTCTGTCGGCAACACGGTCCGTTTTGTCGAGCCCGTCGTTCAGGCCGATAGCGAACCGGGCACAGAAGCAGCAGCAACGGCAGGACAAGCGGGACCAGCAGCCAACGACGTCGTCGACGCCGCTGCAGATGGTGGTGTTGGCCAGGAGCAACAGCCGGCGGAGAAGAAGAAAAGCAAGGGTCACCGCGGACGGCGCGGTGGGATTCGGCATCGTCGCAAGAAAGGCGGCGACGGCGGCTCGGTCTCGAGGGAGGACGAACCGGAGCTGGCGCTGAACGATATCGTCGACCAGGCGCTGACCCTCGGAGAACAGCAGCCCAACAAGCTCGAGCCGGACATACAGACGGTGATCACGGACATGCAGGACATGACAGGCCCCATCTACCGGATGGGCAGCCTCGAGGTGAACGAGGACATGCAGCTGGGCACCGGCAGCAACGGCACCGTGGTGTTCGCGGGCAAGTTCGACGGCCGCGACGTGGCCGTCAAGCGCATGCTGATCCAGTTCTACGACATCGCCTCTCAAGAGACGCGCCTGCTGAGGGAGTCGGACGACCACCCCAACGTGATCCGCTACTACGCCCAGCAGGCCCGCGCCGCGTTCCTGTACATCGCGCTGGAGCTGTGCCAGTGCTCGCTCGCGGACGTCATCGAGCGGCCGGGGCAGTTCAGAGAGCTGGCCCACGCCGGCGAGCGAGACCTGCCCAGCGTGCTGTACCAGATCACCAACGGCCTGAGCCACCTGCACTCGCTACGCATCGTACACCGCGACCTGAAGCCGCAGAACATCCTCGTCAACATGGGCAAGGACGGCCGTCCCCGCCTGTTGGTGTCCGACTTCGGCCTGTGCAAGAAGCTCGAGGGGGGCCAGTCCTCCTTCGGCGCCACGACCGCCCACGCCGCGGGCACCACCGGGTGGCGCGCCCCCGAGCTTCTACTTGACGACGACGCGCGCGACAACCACAACAACCACAGCCACAACGGCTCGCTAGGCATGGTCGACGCCAGCTCCACGCATAGTGGCACCAGCGGCAACGTCAACCCGGACGGCACACCGAGCACCAACCGCCGCGCGACCCGCGCCATCGACATTTTCAGCCTAGGCCTCGTCTTCTTCTACGTCCTCACCAAGGGCTCGCACCCGTACGACAAGGGCGACAGGTACATGCGCGAGGTCAACATCCGCAAGGGCGAGTTCGACCTGGGCCGGCTCGAAGTTTTAGGAGACTACGCGTGGGAGGCGCGCGACGTGATCTCCCGCATGCTGTCCTTCGAGCCTAGCCAGCGGCCCAGCGCCGTGGACGTCATGAGGCACCCCTTCTTCTGGCCCGCGAAGAAGCGGCTCGCCTTCCTCTGCGACGTCTCCGACCACTTCGAGAAGGAGCCTCGGGACCCGCCCAGCCACGCGCTGTCGGTGCTCGAGAGCGCTGCGCCCCAGGTGGTCAGGGGCGATTTCCTGAGACACTTGCCTAGGGAGTTTGTGGATTCTCTGGGGAAGCAGAGGAAGTATACGGGCAGCAGACTGTTGGATCTGTTGAGGGCGCTGAGGAACAAGAGGAACCACTACGAGGACATGACGGATTCTCTGAAGAAGGTTGTTGGGCCGCTACCGGAGGGGTATTTGAGCTTTTGGACGGGGAGGTTTGAGAATCTGCTGATTGTTTGCTGGGGGGTTGTTAGGGAGGTTAGGTGGGAGGATACGGATCGGTTTAGAGATTATTATGATGTCGCTGGGCTTTGAAGAGGTGGGTCATCTATCTGGGTTAGTGAGTAGCTGGTGGGGGTGATGGGGGGGAGGGAGGGAAGTGAAGGGGATATGGAGGGTATAGTAGGTGAAGAATAGATGATGGGATACGAGTAGGCAGATGATGAGGAGGCTGAGGATAGCTGACAGCTCGAGGACCAGTCATCGCGATAGAGACGTCGCCAGAGCGAGGGTTTTCCTGTAGTCACCTTCCGTCCATTCGTTAGTTTTAGTAGGAAGAAGGTTTGGGCTTGGTTCGGTTTGGGTCCTGGTGGCAACTTGGAGGCAAGGAGGACTGACTGACTGTGGCAAGGACTGGAAGGTTTTCTTTCTCTCAACTGAACCCGCCAAATGTCGTGTGGACTCTCGAAAAACTCTTAGGTAGCGGTCATTTTTTTTGCCAGTATACCACATATTTAAACCTGCTGTGCCAGCGACCAGCTCGAATTTCTTTGGTGTTCTGGACTTATCCCATCCCTCAATTCTGCTTCGTTCGTCCTCGTTGCTCAGTCGGTCAGTCGGTCAATCGGGAGAGGGGGGGGACTGTTGGTTGGTCTCTCTTCGAAAGAAGAGGGCCGACAATACAGCACAAAATCGTAACACAAACTGCCTGGCCTTATATCTCGTTGTGAGGGCAAGCTCAAACCCATCAATGAAGCAAGCACGCTGCAAGCTGTATGTCCCCCAGGTTGGCTGGCTGGTTCGTTTGAGCTCGTTTCGGTTTCTGGGGGATCTATCGATCTGAGGCCACTTTTATGTGGTTTGAAGATTGGAAGATTAGAAGATTGGAAGATCACAGAGTGAACGATGATGATTCTTAGCACGTTCGTACCTCCATCGTTGACGTCGCTGGCCTTGACGGGCTGGCTACTGGCGGGAGGGATCGCGGTTCTGAGCTCCCTACCTACGTTACCTGTTCGGCTCTCGTTGGGTGGTCGAGCGATGAAAGAGATTTTCCCGGCGGTCGGGGAGATCGATAGTTGGAGCGGGAGAAGGAGAGCAGGACGGGCGAAGAGACAAGGCACTGCTGGTCGC
Source organism: Ophioceras dolichostomum (assembly GCA_003049485.1). Taxonomy (NCBI): domain Eukaryota; kingdom Fungi; phylum Ascomycota; class Sordariomycetes; order Magnaporthales; family Ophioceraceae; genus Ophioceras; species Ophioceras dolichostomum. The sequence goes on along the minus strand of PYST01000041.1, from coordinate 134,183 downwards.
CCGCCGAGGCGGACTACGTGCACTATATCAAAGACATACGATGGCCGATGCCACCCGGCACATGAGAAGCGGAGCACTTGCTTGAGTGCTTGGTTGGGGGCCGATGAGATCTATGATCTACAAAGTACGTCCCATAGCATTCTTTGGTCCTCGCTAATAACTGTCTTTGGCCGGCAAAGCACCCCGGTGCCCCAGACCACACAGCATGCGTTGTGATGATCACGGCGGGCCCGGGAGGAGCAGCAAGGCACTCGAAAGCTACCAGTAGAATGGGATGAGAGTTGCTGGGGGGGGCAGCTCAAGTGGCTTCCCTTGATTTGATTTGCATTTATCTCCACGGTCTACTTCTGTCTTTGGATTCGTGGCCGTCGAACGGTGGAGATGAAGGCAAAGGCCTGCCTGAGGAAGTGGAGAGGACGAGGACGGGATGGATGCGCAGTGGGAAAGATGAAGGAATATCGGATTAGAATCAAGCACCCACGCCACTCGCGATTTCCAAGTAGAGGTCTAGTGCTAGTTACTCGGAGAACCACTCACTTTGGGGCCCGAAAGAAGGAATGGAATACTTTGGAGCCTGCCTATTGTTTCTTTGGCCGCATCTACAGGTTGTAGTTGATAATAGAAGTAAGGAGGGAGATGTACGCACAGTACGTTCAATAAATTTGTTACTGTCCGGGTCCGATTGGGGCGCCCAGATCCTCCTCGATGCGGTCAAGCTGCTGCAGTGTTTCTTCCCCGCGATCTTCGCCTCACTCGCCGCGGCACTCTTTGGTACTTTCCAACCGCCGCTCTGTTTACTTATTTTTAGCTCGTTCCCCAACAACCAACATCTAGAACAAGAATCCGTTAGTACGAAAGCGTATTTGTATTCAAAGCAGAGGTTTTCCCTGTATATACGTCTGCGTCTGCATCTACAACTCACGACCGCACATGGCAGGGCTGGGCGCTCAATTGGTGCCTTCCGACGACACGGCGGTCTCTTTCAAAGGTACTCCAGCTCCCCAATTCTCCCACAATGACAACAGCAACAAACAACACCTCGCGTCTTCCGTGAGCAAGTCGGTGCGCATTGGCTAGATCGATACAGTTTGAATTCCAAGCAATAGAACAAAACCCGTATCAACACTAGTCCTTGGGGGAGTGAGAATAGGAAAGAGATTCACACTCATCGAGGACAAAGAACACTAGAAGCAGAGAAATCGCTAAAACTGCGGGTACAGGAAGGAAGAAGCAGAAAGGTCATACCGCTAACGTCTCATTGCCTCCTTGGTTACGGAGGAGGTGCGACAGAGGGAGGTGCAGCTTCAGGTTCTACACACAAGCTTCCACCTTCTTCTTCGGCTGCTTTGTCATCATCATTATCCCAACGAGAACCACCAGCACCGCCAAGGATGCAATTTCGAGGAGGACACACCGCGGATGGCAGCAGCACCACGGCTATGGGCGATGACGAAGACGAGGGCGTTGACGAGCGTCGCAGCTACATCGTGGGAGGCAAGCCCGGCGACAAATACCGGTTCACCGTGCTCGCTAACGGCGTAGTGCGGTACGAGTGGGCGCCGGACGGCGTGTTCGAGGACCGCCCTTCCCTCTTCGCCGCGGCGCGTCACGTGGGCGGCACCTTCGTCGGCGACGTCCGCGTGAGGGACTCCGTGGACTGCCTGGAGATCATCACCAGCCGGTTCCAGCTCACCTACAACAAGGAGGAGTTCAGCCCGCATGGACTCTACGCCCTTGTTTTTAACTATACGCGCTATATTTGGCGATATGTAAGCTTTTCTTCCTTTCCTCCCTCCATTCCTCCCCTTCTCCCCCCTGCGTCCCTCATTGTCTTCCCTTCCTCCGAGCGTCTCCCCCATAAGGGAAAGCGGGAAGTGGACGCCATCTTTCCAGCCGTCCGTCGTCTGACTACGCCGCATTGGACGCACATCCAGGGAGAGGACAAGCCGGAGGACAACCTAGGCGGCACCATCAGGACTCTAGACGACGTCGACGGCGAGCCGGCCGACAGGGGCATGGGCGTCTGCTCGCGCAAGGGCTTCGCTTCCATCGACGACTCGGACTCCCTCCTGATCGACGCCAACGGCTTCGTCACGCCGCGCCGACCGGGGCCGGGGCGCGTCGACGGCTACCTCTTCGCTTACGGTCACGAGTACAGCGAGGCCGTGCAGGCGCTGTACCACGTCTCGGGCTCCCCTCCCATCCTGCCTCGCTGGGCGCTGGGCAACTGGTGGAGCAGGTACTATCCTTACTCAGACCAGTCGTTCCTGTCCCTGATGGACGACTTCGCGTCTCACGCCGTGCCGCTGTCGGTGGCCGTCCTCGACATGGACTGGCACCTCGTCGACGACCCGCGCGTCAAAGAGGCAGGCCAGACCGGCTGGACCGGATACACATGGAACCGCGACCTGTTCCCGGACCCGCCCGCTTTTCTGGAGGAGCTGCACAGGCGCGGCCTGAAGGTCACGCTCAACGACCACCCGGCCGACGGCGTGCACAGCTACGAGGACCAGTACGAAGCTGTTGCCAGGGCCATGGGGATAGACCCTAGCGCGGACCCGGACGAGCACCAGCCCCCCATACCGTTCGACCTGACGAACCGCGCCTTCCTGGTCGCGTACTACAAGGTCCTCCTCAAGGCTCGCGAGGACGACGGCGTCGACTTCTGGTGGATCGACTGGCAGCAAGGGGTCTACTCCCGCATAAAAGGCGCGGACCCGCTCTGGCTGTGCAACTACTACGGCTTCCGCCACAACTTCGACGCGACGAGGCCTCCTACAACCAACACCACTGGTAAATCTCGGAACCGTGCCGGCAGAGAACGAGGAGGCGACAGACCCCTGATCCTCTCCCGCTACGCCGGCCCCGGCTCGCACCGCACGCCCATCGGCTTCTCGGGCGACGCGATCGTCTCCTGGGGATCGCTGGCGGCGCAGCCGGCGTTCACGGCAAGGGCGGCCAACATCGGATACGGCTGGTGGTCGCACGACATAGGCGGCCACCTATGGGGAGGGCGCGACGACGAGCTCACGGCGCGGTGGGTGCAGCTGGGCTGCTTCTCGCCCATCCTGAGGCTGCACTCGGCGGACACGCCGTGGGTCGTGAAGGAGCCGTGGAGGCTGAGGGGGGGCGGGCCGAGGGAGGCGGCGACGGCGTTTTTGAGGATGAGGCATCGGCTTTTGCCGTACTTGCATACTTGCAATGTGCTTGCTTCTGGGTTGGGGTCGGAGGCGGGATCTGGGTCTGGATCGGGATCGGGAATGGGGTCGGGCTGGTCGGAAACTACGTCCTCATCGTCGAAGGCTAAACATGGTAGCAGCGGCAGCGGCAGCAAATGCAGCGTGCCGATCGTGAGGCCGCTGTATTGGGATTACCCCGAGAGCGAGGAGGCATACAAGTACGAGAACCAGTTCTTCTTCGGGAGCAAGCTGATGGTGATACCGATTACGAGCCCCAAGGATCCGAGGATCGGGTTGGCGAGGACGAAAGGGTGGCTACCGCCGGGAGACTGGGTCGACTTCTTCGACGGACAGATGTATACCGGCGGCACCGGCACCGGCACCGGCGGCAGGGAGGTCTCCATCTCGAGGAATATCGAGCAGTACCCCGTCTTCATGGCACCCGGCGCCATCGTTGTGCTGGATACTAGTCCCGACGTCGACCGCCGCAACAGTACACCGAGGCCCGAGGCGCTCGAGATCGTCGTGGCGGTGGGTGGGGATGGCGAGTTTGGGCTGTGGGAGGACGAGTCTAGCCTCCCCGTTAAAAAGCGCCTCGCCGACGGTCAAAGTCAAGAGGATGGTGAGGAGGAGGGGCTGCAAGAGCGAGATCTGCGCGATGTCGTCAAGACGTGCACCATCAGGTTTAACCAAGCTGAGGGCGGGCTCAGCGTCGTGGTACCGCCGCGGTTTGCTAAACAGACGATGCGGTGGACTGTTACCTTCCGCGGGTTCAGGGCGGCTAAGATTAACGATCCTGTCTCTGCTGCTCCTGATGGTAGCAGTGGCCACGACGACGACGATGACTCAACGGAGGTCGTGGGCGTGGGCGGCGATAACGATGCTACCACCACATCGACACGAGTCGAGGCCGAGGCCCAGGCCGAATCCGACTCAGAAACCGCTCCCGAGGCGATCAGCATCCTGGACGACGTCGGCCTCGCGCTGCCCTACACCGTGCTGCTGAACGACGTCACATGCCTGTCGGTGGAGCTGGATGGGCCCGTGATGGGCGGGTTCAGCATGTGCATAGGAGCCGAGCCGCAGATCGCGTTGAGGAACCCCGTGACGGGGGTGAAGAGGGTGTTGGAGGGTGCGGAGGTGGAGTACACGGTTAAGGAGAAGGTGTGGGAGGCTGTGACAGGGCAGATGGGACGTGGGAAGCAGGGAGACGAAGGTGGTGGGCTGACGACGCTGCAGAAGATGAGGAGGTTGGAGGGCGTGGAAATGGGTGAGGCGTTGAGGGCGGCTGTTACGGAGGTGTTGTTGGCTGATGAGCGGTTGTATGACGGGGTGTGAATGTGTTTGGGGAGATGAGGAGCTTGGGTTGCTGTGGACCTCGTCCACTTCTTCTCTGTTGTTTCCCCTTTCTTTTTCTTTGTAGTTGTTCTGGTGTTCTTTCATCTTCGTCGAGAACTGTGTCACAGAGCGAGGGCGTCAGGGTGTACGTGGGACAGGACAGAGAGCTACATCACATCATTTTGCCCACTTGTTCAGGACATGCAACCAGGATACTGTATCATTGGATGTTGTTGCCGGTTGGAGAAAAATTGTGCTTTGGGAATAGGGAATTGGCATGTTGTCTTTACTTGTGTGCAATGATTGGATAGTTTTTGTGAAGACAACTGTATCAGAGAAACACCGATCTCGACAGACACCGTACTGGTCTCCCCGCGTGGAAGGATACCAGCAAAATGGGACATGCATCTCGAGGCGGTGAGCAAAGATAGAGAATACGACCTCCCGAAAGGACATTACCTTCAATGCACATCTTTTTGGCTCGAACTACTCTGCACTCCTAGGAATGCCCAAGCTGACGTTGTAGGCAGAGCCATGGAGAGGAGAAACGGTGCTTCCACCCGGCTCGTTGGACAAAGAAGGCTGACCAACCCCCCAAATCTCTTTGTGCTATTTGCAAGCCAACCCGATCCACATGGCTTTCGGATTGGGGACATCTTTCCGGAGCCTGTCTCAACCGTGACGCCAACAGCGATAGACCGCTTTCTACCCATCATTCCGATGCTTCGGGTAAGAGGGTGATGGACGATCAAGAGCTATAAAGGACGCTCGCTGCAATGGATAGGAACAACAACATCAACGGACACCACACATGGACTCGACCAACCAGAAAGAAGACTCGGAATTGAAATATTACCCACAATATTGTGATTCCGAATATTGCAAACCGAACGATCATGGGTTGTAGCTTGAGCTGTTTTGAATCGCATCCGGCTGATGATAGCGACCTCGGCTCTGAGCCCGCACAACCTTTGCGGCAAGCGAGCAGAGACCATCCGCCCACCCAAGGGCGTGGCTGCGAAGCTACTGAATGTCAATCCCAAGCCCGGACGAAGCTCCCCACGAGCACGCTTCCTCCTCGCTCGTCTACAGAGCCACTTACCACTCGTACGCACAAGGACGAAAGCCGGCCAGCTGGCGAGTCCGACTTCTACAATCCTTTCCCCAAGGCAGCAAATGAGACCAGCGCTTAGAGAAAAGGATACGGAAATCCAGAAGGAAGAAGGGATCTGGCCCAAGAAGGCGGAGGGCGAGAGGTGACATACAACCACCATTTCTTGGACGGGGCAAATGTCGACGGCGTTCACGAGCTCCTAAGCCAGGGAGAATGGAGAGACAAACAAAGAAGTGGGAGAGGGAAATGCCGGAAATAGGGGACCGAGGGCGAGATAGCAAGAATAAACCAGTTTTGGAAATAGGCACCCGACTTATAGTTGTCCCTTCGCGAAGGTGATATCCTGGCCCGCCGATCCTGATGACGAGGCTGACTGCCGTGGTGCCAGCGGCAGTGACAAGAGCTTTTCGATCTAGAGCAGACTTCCAAATCGCAGCACAAGACACAACGTTTCTGTGAAAGAAGGGAATTTCACGGGGTCCTCCATTGCACACCAACACTGAGGTTGGAAGAAGCCGGTTGCAGGTGGCAGAGGTTGGTAGCCCAAAAGCCTCAAAGCCGCTTTGTCCACGCCATTCCAGTGACTCAAGGAGGAGCACCAGTGCTGCATGGATTGGGGGAAGAGAGGCTGTGCTCGAACGTCGCAGGTTTCCATCCTTATCAAAGACCTGATGGATATAAAAGGGCGCTCCTCCCACTTTCGAGCTAGGAGCACAACTGCACTAGCCAGCCATCATCAACGACAGTCGTCCGTAACATTAGGCACCTAGATAAAATTTAAAACCACCTTCTAAGATATTTCACAAACTACCAAACAAGAGAGGCCATGGGGGTTTTAGACAAGCTTCGACTTAACAGCGGAAGCCAGCGCGAGGGTGAAAATCAAAGTCGAGTGGTAGGGAGGGCAGTCGGAGCCCTCGTCAGTGTTACCCAAAGCGTCCCGCTCGTCGGCAAAGTCGTCAGCAAGGCGGTTGGAGCCGGAATCCTCTCTTCGGGAGGGAAGCAGACATCTTCTGACCAAGCAAACGCGTTTGGATCTTCATCGGCATCGACCGCCAAGGACCAGCAGTCAGACTTCAAGCCTACCCGACTTCAGAGACGTAATGCCACGGAGGCATTCGGGAAGCCTTTGGGCGGCGTACATTGTAGGAAGCGTTTGAGGACGTTATTTATCTATCTGTTAACATGGACACCCCTCTTGCCACACCGACTAGTGCCTAGGCGACACTCTGTGATGCGTGGACGCTGAGGGGAGGAGGCGAGGACACGTCTCGACTCAACGGCGAGAACAGCCATACAGCTTGGCGAAGGAGTGTCGCAAATGTAACGGTGGTATGTAGGTAGGTAGGTAGGTAGGTACCCAGGTAGCTAGCTAGTAGCCTGAATCTATGGATAGCAATTTTCTTACTTCCTTACTTTGGAGATCAATGGTGCCGAGATGATGGTCTGCAGAACCCGGCATTCGGTGCAGTTTGGTGAAGCTCGCCATCCTGCGAGGAGAACCAAACATACACAAAAGATTTTGGGTCCTATATAGATTTTCAAGTGTCCTAGGCTATTAGGGCCATCCTGCCGCGAGAGAGGCCAAGATGGCTGCGCTGGGAGCCAGAGCGCGCGGCGACGCTTCACCTACGGCAAGCCGTCGACAGCCAGCTCCAAGGCACAAGGCCTCCGGGAACAGGAAACCTCATGGGGCCCCATTACTGAATACCATCGCTCTGTTGGGAGAAGTAGATTTTGCAGGAAGCGGGAGGACATGCTGTTGGTGGCCATCGACTTCAAAGCTGCTTTGTCCATTCCATTCTAGGGACTCTGGTGATCATGAGCATGATCCTTTGTGGGATGACACTTTTGCGGGCCCTCCCGAGCCCTCAGTGCATATGGAAGGGGTGCCTCCTCCTTCCTTGAATCCTTGAGTTGTAGGAGGGGCAAGCTGCAATCATTGCGGACAGTTGCCAACAAGGACCGAGATTTGATCCAAGCTGAGAATAATTGAGCGGTGTGAAGCACAACGGGCCAGGATGAGTAGTGTTTTGAGAAGACACCTACGAGGCAGCGGAGATGGGTATTCCAATTCAGGCTGGGAGCCAGTTACTCCGTCAAGCGCAGACACCACATCACCCGGGGCACGTTTCCCCGGGCGACTCCAAGGACGAAAAACAGGCCTCGTCAGCTAGATCCCCTTCGGCGGCGAACACGCAAGAGTCGTCAGCGCCGTAATCGGCCGCAGAGCTACCTTCTACCAACAAGGAGTCTGTGAACGAACCGTCTGATGCCCCCAGTCTAATCCTACCTCTTAGTTCTTAGCCGCCAAGCTATGATGCAATCGTATAAGGGCGGTAACGAGGACTGCGAGAAGCCATTTGCGGCAGCCACTTGCCTTGCAGCGGAGATGCTATCTTTTAAGGTCCCTGGGCTGTATTACTATGCTAACTAAGAGACTGAGTCTCAAGTAGCTGGTTAATATTGGGCTTTCCGTGATGTGGAGGATCGCAAGGAGTAAAGCAGGGAGGTACGAGACAAAGGAGGGGGTAGACTGCAGGGCACGAAAATAGCGCAGGTTGGGCATCGGGGAATGCGCACCCATACAATCTGGTAGACTATACCAGCTAAGAGTGGGAAATATTTAAACTGGAATTTAGCAGTCCCCGGCGTGGTAGCGGATATCATCAAGGAAATTGTAGTGAGTGGTGGCGGCCTACTTGTCCGGCCTTCAGAGGGCGACTGTTGATCACTACCTACCCAATATCAGAATGTGCGCCAGGGACAAGTGCAGAATACTAGTAAGGTACCAAACACCAACAACTTTTGCAGCTTCGGGGAGTTAAAATGTACTGGGGGCTATCCGGGGGAAAACGAAACTGTACCATGTGTCGTGATTTCTGCCACATCGGTAGTAGTGAACAGGAAAGGGGTCACTTCTATTCGTCTGCTGCGGTCTAGTAAGTTTGGGAGGTACTTAGTTAACATGGCTTGTCATGTGCTTCATTGTATACCATTACGAGAGAGACAAAGCGCGCCGGCAGAGTGGACAACTAACAACTACAAAAGGCTGCTTTGTCTACAGCATTCTTCCAGGAGTTCAAGCAAACAATGGACGCGACCTCCGTGGAGTGAGAAGGTCGAGCTGACAGTGGCAGTCTGCTGTCCTTTCCAGATTCCTCCCGGTGGCTATAAAAGGTTGCTTCTCTTCACCAAAAAAGAGAGGGCATCATCAATCACCATCAACCATCGTCGAGAATCGTCCCTGAGAACCCAGCAAGGAAGAAGAGCTCCGTATAGAACTATCCTCGGATCAGCTCCTAACCACAACAAGCCAGCCATGAGTCGACTTTCCAAAATCCTTTATCGATGCGCCGGCCCCTCGGACAGCGATGACTCCTCCACCTCCCCGCCCAAGAAGCGGAACCGCCTGCAAAAGAACGGCAGCCAGAATGCGAAGCAGGGTGGTCTTCTGGGAGACGCCATCGTCTCCACCGGCCGGTAGGCCGGTCTAGTCGGACAACCCGAGGCTAACCCGGTCCGCATCGAATACGGTTCTTCTTCTGCCAAGCAGGGAGAGTCCTCTCACTCTCAGCCTAAGAAGGATCTAAAGGCCGCCTCCTTACTACGCCCTGCCCTCGCGCTTCTCCCTGGATCGTCGTCATCGACTACTGACATGTCTAACACCAAGCACTAGTCAAAGAATAGCGCGGTGGATGTGAAGCAGCAGCAGGAGCAGCAGCAGCGGTCTCAGACGTCCCCCAACTGAACGAGGGAAAGGAAGCGTGGTGGTGAGGTTAGCACCCAAATACTAGATAAGTAGATAGGTCTACATATCGATTAGAAAAAGAACAGACATATACAAAATCCTTCCCATTTAGCTTCCGGGAATCCTCCCCACCTGTGTGCCTAAATACGACATGTGTGTAAAAAACGCCGTTGCATGCATGCATGCATGCACCTTCTCCAAACCGAGCGTATTTTCTACAGCCCGATGACTACCGACCTATGCATACCTACCTACCTACCTACCCGGGCAGGGTACCTGGTAACTAGGTACTCATAGGTACGTGTACTAACACTCAGCCACCTAGCGTTTGTTGCAGCATGCTCAGTCTCTCCCTTTCCTGTCTCTCCTTCTCCGCTCTCTCCCTCTCCTCTCTCCGCAACTGCCAAAGCGACTCCGGCGACATGACCCGAACCGGCAAGCGCAGGTGATAGATGGCGTCGCCGTGGTTCTCTATCTTTATCCCTCCTCCTTCTCCTTCAACAAACAACAGCTGCTTATCGACCCGCAGCGTCGTGACGCTGTACGAATGGTGGCCGGGATCCGAGGAGGCGGCCGCAGAAGCCGTGACGTTCCGCCACGCTTCCACGACGCGAGGGCTTAGCTTCAGACCCCACGTTCCGCGCCAGGTGGTCGATGGACCATGGGCAACAGCACCAGAGGTACCGCCGCTGTCGCTGCTGGCTCTTGCGACTGATGCTACAGCAGGTCGGCGGTAGATGAACGCACAGGCGTTGTCCCTCCCGCCGTTGCAGATCACCAGCGTGCGCAGCTTGGGCATGCGCAAGGCCACGGTGGCGGCCTGGTACAGCAGCTCGTTGATCTGCTTCTCCCGCTTCAGCAGCAGCTGCCGCAGTCCCTGCACCTGCCCCTGCCCCTGCCCGTTGTTTGCGTTGCCGTCGATTTCCTTCTTCAGATTTTGCGGCGACTCGAGGAGCTGCGAGGCCAGGGCTAGGACCTGCAAGTGCGGCCAAGTCCAGGGTTGTTGGTCTTTTTCTCTGATGGCTCGTTCTCGGGCCAGGGTCAGCAAGCGTAGCCGGCCTTGCTCTTTGACCACTTTTGGGTATCGTCGGATATTTTCTCGACCCGCGCTTGACCTGCTGCCGCCTGGTTGTGACCGGACATCTGCCTCCACGTCGCTGGACAAAGGGTCGCAAACCTTGCACGCCGCCGCCGCCGGCGTGTCGTCGCCGGAGCCGCAGAACCCGTTGTGCGCCGCCGCGTGGAAGAAGTCCTCGGCGTCGATCATGTAGGACACCGAGAGCCGTTCGAGCTGGACAGGTTCCTCGACGACGAGGCGGACGCAAACGCCGCTCCGAGCTGATGATACGCGCGGTTGTCGTGGGCGTGCTCGCTGGATGATGCCGTAAATTGTGGTGGCGCCTTCCCTTGGACGAGCTTCCTCGAAGAACGACGTCTTGAGGATTCGCGGAAGCCGTGCTCTTCCGATCCAATCTACCCAGCCTGGGGGTTTTTTTATGTTAGTTACCGTGGCTTGTGTTAAGACATACTACTTATTCCTCGTTTCTCGTCGAAACGAGTGGAGCAGCAGCATCGGGAGAAGGGGATGAAAGTATAAATGAACATTTTGAGTACCCTTCATGCTTGTCTTATGTATCCCCCTATCCCAATCCCGCAATCGCTCGTAAGCTATGTGTTCCAGACCGCAGAGCTTGTCCAGCATGGGCCGGAGTCCCCAAGTCGAAAGGCTATAACGGAGCTGTCGCCGTACGACGAAGCGCGTGACCGCGGAGACCTGGGGAAGGGGACGATCTTCCGGGCAGTCAAAGGGGATGGTCAGGACGCTAGACGTTCGTGGGCCGCCGGGCATCGGGACGGGCGGCGGCGGCTGTGATGGGCGGGACTCCGATGCGGCCCGCTCAGGGTCGTCGTTGACCTCCGTCTTCGTCTCCGTCTTCACCACCCTCGTCGTCCTCGTAGCCTGCTCCGATGAAGTGGGACTTTCCCTTGAACTGCCGCTCCGCCTTTTGATTGATGGGAGTATACATGTTAAGCTCCAACGTCAGGCCTTTCGCCCCGCTCGCCCCGCTCGCTTCTGCTGGGTCTGGGTCTGGGTCTGGCTTCCAGGTGCTGAGGATGCTGAACAACTTGCAGATCGCCCCGCGTACGGTGGAGCTCCTGAGCTCCTCCCAGGAACTGATGCTGTCGCTAGACACCGAGTCGTACTTGTACGTAGGGAGTTCGATCTCTAAGTGAAGGTGGTTGGCGACGCGCCTCCGTCGAGCTTGAGCGAAGACGCGGTCGAAATCATCCAGGCAGCACTGTCCCAGCTTCAGTCGGCGGAAGTTTTGCTCCTCGATGACGACCTGCCACTCTTTGCAGACGGACGCTAGGGAAGACCAGCCGCGGTATTTTTGCGGGATGGTCTCGTTTAGGATCATGAGGCGGATCTCAAAGGGTAGCGATGTCCAGTTTCGTTTCGACCTCGTCGCCGAGAAGTCGCCGTAGGCGTACGGGTCTGCCATGCTGCTGAAGAGTACTGCGTCTCCACGCTCTGTGAGTCTGGTAGATGGTTTTGGGAATGAGGAAGAAGGGACGGTCAAATGGGGTTGCCCAGGAGGTGTCAGCTCAACGGAGGAGAGTCGGGTTAATAAGGGGAACAAAAGGGGGCTGGCGTCAGGCAGACTCTCGATGCATGTGGGCCAGTCGTAACCAACTTTGTTGCTATCAATGATGTCTTCCACTCCGCTGTCCCTGTTTTCTAACCGCCCCAGCCATTGTGGCGTTCGGAAGAAGCTCCGTGCGACTTGATCATGAATGTCGTCACCAAACGTCCCGACCCAAACTCACGCAGACTCAGACATTCGCTGAACTGTAACATAAAATATAGCCGTCATTAAAAAAAAAAAACCATCAAGTCTCCCCTCGGATCTCGAACTTGTATGCTCGCCAACGTTAAACCAGGGGCGGGCGACAGTTCGATCGATCACGTCAGGCCGCCCTCGGGCAACAAAGCAGAAAAAAAAGAGACAAACGCATCACACTTTCCTTCACCCTATCTTCATGACCACCCCTCATCCATCATCCCCACTGCACCAAAACCTGCTTCTTCCCCTGCTTCTTCTTCTTCCCACCCGTCCCACTCCCTGCAGCTCCATCACCCTCGCCATCCTCCCTCGCCTGACCACCGTCAGCAGCACCACCACCCGATGATGACCCACCACCGCCACCACCCCACGAAAACCCCGTATCCCTCACAACCCCAAAGTCCCGCCTCGCCATCCCGGTCCCATAACCCCAGGCAGACATGCCCGGCTTCGCAGCGGCCGGCAGGGCAGGGAACGCCTCTTCGTTCGCCGCACTTCCTCTTCCACTTCCACCACTAGTTCGAGGAACGGTAGGTCCACCGCCGGAGATAGCCGAGGCGGTCGTCATGCGTGGTCTTGACGCGGCGTTGTTGTTGTTGTTGTTGTTGTTGTTGTTACTCGATGCCGAAAGGGACGGCACGCCGATCCACGACGGTCGAGCTGGGGCGGCGTTGGCACTACCGCGCCCCGCAGCGCTAGGCAAAGCAGGGAACGCAGCAGAGGACGTCGTCGACGGCACCGGCGTAGTCTTGGGCGTTATCCTCTGTCCAGTTCCACCTGCTGTAGGGCTGGGTCCAGCAGAAGCCCATATCGCGCCCGGCACAGACGCCGCGTTGCTACCGCCTGACGACGATGTTCCCGGCGTCGCAGCAGAGCCGGAGCTGGAAGCGCTCCCCCGTCTCGTAGTACTGTTCTTGAGCCTCAGCACGCGCGTCGTATGCTTCTGCGACAGTCCTTGTCCTAGCCCTCCCCCTTGGATCCCCAGATTCGACGGGTTGGCGAGCACGGCGTTCGCCCAGCCGCTAGAGGACGTCGTCGCGCCGTGCATGCCGCCCAGTCCCGGCAGGGAAGGGTAGTCCTCGTTGATGGCGCGCCAGTCCTGCCAGGCCTTCCGGAGGGCCTCGCCCTTGGAGCGGTCGTCGAAGAGGTCGGCGACTTCGCGGACGAGGGTGGCGAGTGAGTTGCTAGAGGAGGAGTTGTTGTTCGAGCTGTCGCCGTCATCGGCGAACAGAGCGAAGAAGGAGTCGACCAGTTGGGGTGCCGTGAGGGCGCCTTTGCGGTAGGAGGAGATGTGGCTGCGGAAGGTGGAGAGCTTGGTCTGATCGTTGCCTAGGAGGCGGGAGGCTCGCTCGATGACGGCGCCGTGTCGGACCAGGCGAGCGTGGTCTTGCAGCGTGAGGTTGGCCTTGTCTTGGGGGGTCATGGCTTCCATTGCGTCGAAGGGGAGGGTAGGAGACTGCTGTTGCTGTTGCTGCTGCTGCTGCTGCGAGCGATTTGATGGTCGGGCTCCAGCGGCAGCGTTATTGGCGGCTGCTGCCGCCGCTGAGATTTGTTGTTGTGAGGGTTGTGGGCCGCCAGAGGAGAGCTGGCCACCGAACGTCCTTGATGAAACCGACTGCGCGGCAGAGTGGATGGCCATCTGCCGCTGGAAGGCTAGCTCGTCTCTCCGTAGCGGCTGCGCCGAGCTGACAGGTAGCGGCTCGGAGTTCGGATTACGACCCCGGCCACTGGCGTCGCCGACTCCCGCACCACCCCCTAAAGCGCCTCCAGCTCTCCTCTCCTGCTGATAAGACGGCCGGATGTCAAATCCAGACATGCTGACGACTTGCGCGTCCCGCCTGACGTCCTTAGATAGCGAGTTGCCGTGCTCGGTGAGCTGGTGGGCCTTGAGGTCCATCTCGGCCTCGAACACCACGAACTTCTTCTCCATGCACTCGCGGTTGGAGCACAGGAAGTGGTCCTCGCGGAAGTGCTTCTCGAGGGCGGGGTAGTCGCGGTAGTAGTGGGGCTGGCGGGAGTCGCGGCGGTCGCAGAGGAAGCAGCGCTCGTGTCTGTCCCGGCAATGCTCGTAGAGCCGGTCGTCGTCGTAGAAGCGCTCGCCGCAGAAACGGCACAGGGGGTGGCCTTTGAAGCCTGTCTGGTCGTCGGCGCCCGGCTGGTCGTTGCCGTGGCGCATGTGGTGCTGCAGGCTCTTCTCGTCGAAGACCTCGTGCTCGTGCGTGAAGACCTTTTTGTTGCGGGTGCAGAGATCGCACATCTTCCTGTTGTGCACGGTCCTGACGTGTCGGTGGAGGGCCGGCCAGCCCATCGCCGCGTAGTCGCACGAGGGCTCGGGGCAGTTGTACTGCAGCAGCAGGATCGTGTCGCCCACGATGTCCTCACTGGTGTACCGGATGCCGATGTTGTCATCCGTGCTCGTTATGTCCCGGCCTGTGTACTCGTCGTACCGCCGTGTCGTGTCGTCCGTGAAGATGACGAACGGTGCTGGTGTTCGACAGTCCGAGCAGTCCTTGTTCTTGTAGAGAGCCCGCATCCGCAGCGCGCAGATGTGGCAGGTGCTATGACCGCAGGGCGCAAGCGAGTAGTGGCTTATCGGGTTCGCGCAGATGTGGCAGGGCTCGCCCTCCTCCTCGGCCGCAGCACCAGCGCCGGCTCCGGCACCAGCATCGTCGACAGGCTGGGGGACCGCTAGGGCTGATCGATTTGGTGATAGTTGACTGTTACCAACAATGGGGGCGGCCGGCGCCGCAGCATTGGCCTGGCCACCACTGGCACCACTGGCACCTCCTCTGCCGCCGTGTCCTCGTCGTCCTCGTCCTCGACTTCCTGAACCGCGTCCGCGGCCTCTGTTTGATCTGGAGCCTTGACTACCCGGTCCGTCGCCACCGCCACCTCCGGCTGCTAGCTCGTCAGCCATTGTCTTGCAGCCTTTCTGAGCTGTGTTTGTCCTGAAGTTTGCTCGGGGGGGGGGTTTCTCGGGGAGCTCGTGGAAGCTCTAAAACAGCGTGTTTGATCCGATGGGCCTCCTGCGTGGGGGAGAGTAGAGTTTGTCACTATCGTACGCGATGGGAGGAAGAAGGTCTCTATAGAATTCGTCGAAGACAGGAAACGATATGGCGTGGGATGTTTTGCCACGCAAGGGTTGGAGGAACACTAAATAAAACAAACTGACGGACGGCTGCTCGTGGTGGAGGACGCGTTGATTGAGATGTAGTAGGTCTCATAAATAAAAAGGTACCGAGAATGAACATGTCGACTGCTCCAGCTGGATGCCCCGCCAAATTCCACATCAACCCCGAGTGGGGCATTCGCCACACCCCTGTCAGCCACGATGCGGGATGGTCAGGTCCAGGGTACCAGGTGTGAGTGCAAATCAACGCCCTCATCTACTTTGTTCTCGCCGCTTCTATATTTCCGCCACTATCCTCCGTACGGATACAACCTGGCCATTAGCGAAGCAATTTACTGCTTTTGTTTCTGCTGCGATGGGCAGAAAAACGGAGGCTGAGGTATCGGGTACCTGACTGAGTCTCCGCCGTTACAGACGACAATGTGGCTCAGCGGGGTCGGAGCTTAGGTTGGGAGTCACACCGAACTTCGGAGCACCGAAGTGATGTGATGACTGCGAATAATCCTCGCAACTTGACATACGATGTGGCTCAGTATGGTCGTTATTTTTCCTTTCTTGGCTTCGTCAGTGCTGGACGGCTTTGGATGAGCAGTCTGGTGTAGTTGAGCTGGGGAAGACTGTCCAGAATGTGGCTCTGTTGGACTTGAAGTGTTTGCTACGCCTGAAAAGTCGGCCGAGAAGCGTCCCGCTACGCAATGCCTCTGCCTGTCAAGGTAGGGAAACTTGACTTTCGCTTAGCGAACGAATATTCTTTACCGACAAACTACGGTACATTCTACAAGCAAAGCACGAACACCTGGGCACGTGTAGGTCAACGGTGGCTTGTTCTGATTTGTTATGTACCGTCCTATCTGATCTGAGGCGGCCACCCATCGCCATCCCAAGAACCAGGAACTATGCAATGTTGTTAAAAGTGTCAATAAGCCAAGTGGCCTTATGTCCTTTCCAAACCGACCAATGCACGGCCCAAGAGAGAGAAAGAGAGATATAGGGAGAGCAAGCAATCTCCTTAGTCTCTTTCTCCTCCCGGCAAGTGTGTACTATCCATCCCTGTGGCCAAGAATACTGAGAGAGCTCTGACAGCTCCTGTCATGTAACCAACCCCCCACCCCCTCCCTTCGCCCTTCCAAACATTAGGCCGTCGAGAACAAGGGCTCTGTAGGTCCTCCAGCCGGACATTTGGTGTGGACTCATATCCCCGTAATTATCTCGACTGGCCATGGGAAAGGCGAGGTGGGAAGAAATGCAGGATAAAACGGCGGTCCCACGTGGTGATTTCCACCAATCTGTGTGTTCCACTCGTCGAAGCATGAAAAAGAAAAGGAAAGAAAAAGAAAGCAAGACCAAAAAAGGAAACCCAAATCCAAAACGCAATAACACAAAAGGGCAGTTAGTAACCTGAAGGTACCTTAAATGGCCCGAGATCTGGAAAGAGTTTCTCCTGAAGTGTACCAACCAGAACTCCGCCCGCCGAAGACGGAGAGGAAAATGGGAAGAAAACTAAGAGAAGGATGAAAAACTTTGGGGCCAATGCTAGAACATATGTGGGGGGGCTCCGGGAGAAGCTTTGGGGGTTGGGGGGCTTCAATATGTCCCATGTCTGCCATCTTCGTAAAGTGGTAGTAAAGAGAAGAGGGAAAGCATTCCGACAACCAGGTGGGTGGTGTTAGGGTTATGTCCGTCCATAGAAGACTACCTATGAAAAGAGACAGGAACCAAAAAAAAAGCGCGCAAAGAAAAAGGAAAGAAGGAAAAAACCAATGATGAACACATTATTTACCAAACGCCGCGCCGAAAAGAATTTCAAAGCCCACCACCGACTGCCACGCCGTTGCCCGCCATGTCGGACTCTTCGGGTGATGTAGAGAAGGAGAGATGGGGATGCTAACACATACCTACCCAGCTAGAGGTAGGTACCATCCAACCAATACCCAAACCTCGTTTTTCTCTATCTCTCGGAAAGGAGGAGGGATAGGCGACAAACGGAGCTGCAGGTAATCATGCTGCTACTATCTGATTGCTCCTTCGCTACTCCTCTTCGACGGGGTACAGGTGGTTGCCGATCATCTTGTTCATCTGGAACATGTCGACCTTGGCCTGCTTGAACACTGCGTGCATGGCGTCGTCGCATATGATTTGGCGCTTGTCCTTGGGGTCTTGGAGGTTGTTCGCCTTGATGTGCTCCCACAGCTTCTTGACGACTTGCGGACGGGGTAGCTGTACAAGGAGGAGAAGAAGAGTTAGTAAGTGTGTGTGGCTACCTAACTATTGACGGATGCTTCTATGGGAGGAGGAGGAGGAGGGAGAGGAGTGTGCGGGGCTGATAAGAAGGGGAGAGACAGGGAACAAACAAACATACCACAGACTCTCCACAAAGCAACGCAAGGCTGTAGCTCAGGTTGAACGGTTTTTGGAACCCTCCGCCGGCCTTGCGCTTCTCAGGCGCGGCCCCATCGCCGCCGCTGCCCTCCCCGTCGCTATCTTCCGAGGCCTTCGCCTTCGACTTCTTCTTGGGCGACCGCTTCTTCTTAGTGTTGGCCTTTCCGGGCTTGGCCGAGCCGCCGCCGCGCGTGGTGCGCGCGCGCGCGAGCTGGTTCTCCTGCGCCTGCAGCTGCGCGGCCAGCTTGGCGTCGTCGTCGAGCGAGGATTCTCGCTTCTGCTTCTTCTTGGCCGGGGGGAGGGAGACCCGGATCTGGTCTTCTTCGCCCTCATCCTCGTCGTCGTCTTCGTTTTCTTCTTTGACGCCGCGGTGGCCGTGGCCGTTCATCATCTCGTTGTGGTCGCGCTTTGGGGAGGGGCGGACTCCGTCGCTGGGGAGGAGGGGCATGGTGGGAGGAGTTGGCATGGCGCCGTTCGCCGAGGTTATGGCATCGAATCGGGTTTCGATTAGCCGCTTGATAGCTTCCTGTTGGGAGGAGGGTGTGACTGGAGTTAGTATCGCATGCAAAGAATGTTCATGAATATTATGACTGTGCTCCAAGGATATAGACGGAGTGCTGGAGGGGTGGTCGTGTATGCAATGTCTGGGATAAGGTCCGCAGCGGCGGGCCACATGCATTGTGGACGGGAGCAAGAGTGCAGGAAAATTGGGGTAAAGGGGGGTTGATCCCCATGGAGGAAGATGAAGGCATTGGGTGCATTTGTAGATAGTAGGAGACAACAGAGAGACAATAGGTTAAGGTCATTGGAACAATAGGGAAGCACGATCGTGACAATAGGGAGAAGCCGCTATTGTGGACCAGCTTGTCGCAGAGGTGCCCGAAAGCTGCCTGAAGCTCGGATGGTCGCACAACTGGGCGGCGGGAGAAAACAAAGGCGGCATCCGCGAAGAAAAGACGGCGGAGGAAGATACGGCTAGAGAGGAAGCTCCGTGCTCTGTCTCCGGAGGTGGCATCAACCGGGACAGGACAACGTACCTTCTTCTCGCCCAGGCTCCTGCCCACAGCCGTTTCCAGACCGGCGCGGATCCTCTTGCGGGTGACAGTCTCAAGATCGGCGGTCGCAAGGATGTTGTCGATGACGGCCTTGTAGGTCTCCTCCTCGGCGGCGGTAACTGTTCTCCCTCTCCCCCATCTCCAAGGTTAGCTATCTGGAAATGAACACGCACGAGGACGGCGACACCAGTGCTCGCTGCTCTGCGGCTTCGGCTTGTAGGCGGGGCACGCCAGCCATCCAGCACTACATCACGGGGAAAGGAGATTACGAGAAAAGGAAAGGCGCCCTACGTGGAAGCGACATTTTGTCGGCCTTTTTTGTTCTCCTTCTGTGTCGTGAGGTTGCGAATATCTGTGTGTGCGGCTGTTGGTGGTGGTGGGTGGCTGGTGTGGAGACTCGATGAAGCTTCGCAAGGAACGAATGACAGTGAGGAGAGGTACGGCGGCTCGCAAGCCTGAGCGGCGGCGGCGGGAAGAGGAGAATTTCCTCGGTCGAGAACGAGTTCGTCAAAGATTGGGAAATATTATGCGATGGTGGGCTAGGTAGGTCAATGAATCGACGGGGCCTTGGTCTGGTTGTTCTGTAGGGTTCTGATGCTGGTAGGATGCAATCGAATCGCACGAGGTCTCTACGGCTCTTTGCTTGTCTTGGTGGGATTTGTGGTTGGAGGTCGTTGCGCGATGGCGGCACTGGCAGGGTTGATCGATTCACGTGCTTAGGTAAGCAAGCAGGGTGGGGACGACCCGATGCTGCCGATAAAATCGTGGGGCAGGTCACAGGGAACTTGGGTTGGGTTTCGCACACATCGAATGTCGGCTCGGGTCTTGTTTCTGCAGGTGTATCTGTATTCCTTCGCTCGGGCTGTATTTTGGTAAATTGATCTCTGGAGATTTCGGGCCGGTAGTGAATGAGTGGAATTTCGAGATCGTTTGATGCCACGAATATTTCCTCTCCAACGAACTACGCGGTTGCACATGGTGTGCACCAACCAGTTGTACCAACCAGTTAGTTACTTCTAACACCGATGAGGGCGGAGAAAAGAAGCTTACACGCAACTCCTTGATTCCCGTACCGAAAATCAACATCTAACACTTGAGGAACTTAGGTACGGAGGTCGGTTGCAAAAGTGTTGAGAAAATATACATGGGAAAAATGGTCCGTACCACGATTCTTGGTAGCAATCCCTCTATAAAGGAATGCGTTTAGCGAAACCGTTCAGGGGCAGACAACCTAAAATCGCCGAGGAATTTAGGGGCATTACAGTACGGAAGCTTACACCAGTACAGTTACAGTACGGAAGCTTACACCAGCACAGTTACAGTACGGAAGCTTATACCAGTACACTTAACACACGTGACTCTACGTGACCGTACTGTCCGTTCTTCATTCTCATCACTTTTGCAACCGACCTCCGTGCCAGTGAACCAACCCCCCAGGAGAAAAAGCTCGAGATCAAAAAGGGGCTTGAAGCTTTATTGCTACCGCGCACAATTGATGTGACAGAGTTTAGGTGTCCAGGCAAGTCGAGTCAGATCAAGGAAAAGGCAAAGCACGACACCCGACTCAGGTCATCAAATAACTTCATCCACCCACTCAGCGGTTCCCGGATGATATGCGACTCATTCGTTTCGGTGGAAGAAAGTGCGGTCCCGAAAAGCAGCTGCCGAATTGCGCTGCGCGGGTCCAGTGCTCAAGAGGCACGGGCCACGTTCTTCTCCATCCCCCTGTTGAGGCTGTTGGAGTCTTTGTCCAATGAAATTCCTCAATTGGGTCCACCTCCACATTCTTCTGCGAAGCCCCTTGTCATGGCCACGTGACAGGATCCAGGACGTCACCTCAACTCAGCCTCAACTTCAACTTCAACATCATCAACGGCCCCCTTTCCCCGTAGCTCGGAGCAAAACAGCTCGGCAACTGTATGAGTGGAAGTACCGCGTGAACAGTGCCTGCATATTTTGTTTCCGACGCTCCGAAGTTGTTTCGAAACAAAAAAAAAAAACCCGCTCAGCTCCTGGCAGGTAGACTATCGAGATGGAACCACTGAATCTATCAACCTCCTCGAGGAGAAGAGGCAGGGCGATAGCCCATGAGACCTAGGGGCCTGCATATATACGAAGTGCTGTAGTGCCTCTAGGCTACCAAGGCATGAACTCACAACCATCCCCCCGTGGTGGGCGAACGTAACTGGCGCCTAGTTTCCAGTCCCTGTCTCTCTGCACCTGGTCACTCCTGATTCCAACTGTCACGAACACCGGGTCACTCTTCTTGCCCGTGGCAGTTGCGTGATAAAGCTGCTGCCTAAAGCCCCCTCCCTCTCTCTTTTCCTATGTACTCTCTCTTTTCTCCTTCCACGCCTTTCCCCCAGCTTCCTAGTTGCTGAAAATTCCTCATCTCCCGCGGATCTGCCTTGCCTTTCTGGTTCCGTGCCTTCGAGAAAAACGTGGATAACCCGCTCGGAATCAGGAGCTTCCTTTCTGCTTTGATCAATTTCCACTAGAGCCGGCCTGGCCGCTTCGCGTCTTGTTGGGCAAAGCTGCAAAGGAGCGCCATCAACACCCTACATCTTCGTCAAAGTCCAAGTGGACGGGAGCCACATTCTCTCCCTGGCCTGCCGCCATTTTAGCCGTCCATCCCCGTTTGTTAGCCACGGCACGCGATAACACGGCGGATAGGCTTGATGGCCATCGTGCTTGGATATTCTCTAGCCAGTTTCCCAAAGATCTGGACCGTACTGATGGAGTGGCAGCCCAGTGAACATCTACCGAGGTTTCTCAGTCACCAGGCGCATGCATCCCTCGCACTTGGCAGCTGGAGATACCAGATAAGACACGCTCGACTATGCTCGACGCGTCTGGGACTAGCTACCCCGCCTTCGACATCCAACTACGCCATATAATCGGCGCCACCGTGCCTGTCTTTCAACATCGTCGATATTCAGCAATGGGAGCAACGTGGCGCAGCGGTTCAAGTGTTCAGCTGCATTGCCGAGTGACCTGAGTTCGAATCAACACCAAAGCAAATGTGGATAAGGGTGACTTACCGCAACCGCTCTTTTTTAGGCTTTTCTCTCGCTCTCTCTTTTTCTTCCTTTGGCATTCTTTATCTTTTCTTTTCCTTTTTTCCTATTTCCTCCCGAGCTTGCACGACCAGGGTCTGCGGCCTTGTTTCATGATCAATATGTATTTCTAGAAACCTTCAGAGAACTCGACGCTCCTTCTCATGCTATCTCGGCCACAGCGATGGGCCTCTCCCCTGTGGCGTCTGTCTCCGCGGATACCAAGAGACGGAGCTTCCCCCCAAGTCGATCGATACGGAATATCTTCTTGCTAGTTTTTTTTTTCCCAAGTAGGGAGACAAGGCCAGTGGCTTGCGAGATCCGCGGTTGGAAATCGCGGCCATGGGTATAGCGCCAGAAGCTTATGCCGACTGTACTAGGCAAATCCCTACGCGTCTCAGATGTAGTCAACCAACCTCAAGCTTGACTATCACTTCATGTCTGGTTTAAATCAACGCAATGTTGAACCGTCTAACAGGCGACGATAACGACTTCCGGCCGGCCAGCTGCTCTCCATGTCAAAGATTCTCGCCACTTCCGCTTTCCACAGTAGCTCTAGGATGCAAGACGAAGCAATCACGATATTAGTTGCAGGGCAGCTGCAAAAAACCAGAACGCACCCTGGCATCTCTCCTGACGTCGGTGGACTGGTATCGTCTCCCGTGAAGGCTCTTCACTACCTGCTGGCGTGGTGGGGAAGGAGTGGCTGCTGGACTCGCGCCATCCAGTCCAGGAATACACCCCCCAGCCTCTCAGCCTACACCCGCCCCCTCGTGATGACGTCCTCCCCTCCAGACGCGTCCTGCTCCCAACAGACGCGCCCCAGCCAACGGTCGTTGTTTTCCCGCCCCCCTCACTGGCGTGGTCCCAGGGCATTCATTGTTTATACCCCCCTCGCCCCTGCCGCCTGACCGCGTTTCTTTGCACCTCCCACAACAACTTTCTCCTCGGGAATCAAAATACCTTCCCACCAAATTTGATTCTGCTCACAGATTCTGTCTTCTTCCAGCACCGACCGCCGACTGAATTCGAGAATTCCTCAGCCAACATCCAGCTCTCGCTTTCATAAAGATCATCTGTACGCTCCAGGGATACGTCTCCGAGTCCATTTGATTTTGTTCTGAGCTTGCCAGAAGATTCGCAGATCTTTTTGATTCTTTGTCCCAGCGCACGAGAATCCTTACCAATTCTTTGATTTCTGTTTCCAGCCGGCGAGAAGCACGACGTCTTTTGATATCTTTTCCCTTTCCTATCTCAAGAGAATTATCTCGACACCTTCTGCGATTCCAGCTCCCCTTTTACACAGAATCTGCTCGAGATCTCTCTTTTTCCGCTGCTTTCTGCTTCCTTTTCGCACAGAAGCCGCTCGATATCTCTCTTTTTCTGCCGCTCTCTGTTGCTTCCAGCCCGCGAGAATCGTCACGTCTTTTGATTTTCTCCCGCTTCCCAGCCCACGAGATTCCATCGCTACTTCCTTTTGATATTCTCCCCCTATCTACCACCTACCAGAAGCATTCTGAGATCTCTCGATTTCTGCTTGCCTGCAGCCTCGAGAATTATCGCGCCATTTGATTCCTGTCTCCAGCTATCCAGCCGAAAAGAATCATTTCGGCCACCCACCAATCATTATCGACATCCAGAGGACCTCGCTTCCTATCTCGAGATTCGCTCCTTCTCTAATCTCCTGACTCTACCATAACATCTTGTACGTGGGGTCCTCCCCTATCCTTCGCAGTACGCATTGGCAATCTACGTCAATGAGCAAGATCCTAACGAGATTCGGTTCCTTCTTTTCCTGACTTGAATAGCTTTACGGCCTCGTCATTCGACCATCTTCGTCATGTCGCAGTTCAACACCATCAGCTCCGACCGCCTGGGTCCTTTTGATCCCAACCACCATTTCAACATCCAGCACCGGATCGATATCGGCGAGGCCGGTCTGACGGACGGCGAGCTCAAAGCCGCCTACATGTTCTACCAGCTGCACTGCTTCGCGGCCTACGTGCAGACCAAGGTGGTGGTGTCCACCCCCGGCTGCCACCGCTCCTTCCAGGCCAGCGACCTCCTGCAGTGCCACTTCAACTTCTTCGGGCCGGCCTTCAAGCTGATCCACGGGGGAGTCTACGACGAGCGGCTTCATTTTCTGGACCTACTGCTGCCTTCCGCCTTCCCCGACGTTTGGCGTGCCGTCTTTGACCGTCCTGGTGTCCATACCGAGTCCATCATCGCGGACTTCGTCAACAACGCCGCTGAGGCGTTCCAGCAGGCCTTCCCGAGCATGGAGGGCTTCTATGCCAGCCAGGATCTTCGGCCCTCGCCGGGCAATGCCCCCGGCGTCGGCACGCAGCAGGTCGTGGTGGGTGGCTTCTTCGTCATGACCCTCAAGAAGGGCCTCCGAGCCGACGAGTACCCCACCAACCTTCGCACGGACGCGGAGGTCTTCAAGAACACCCTCATGGCCTACGACTCCAGCATCACGGAGCGTTTCAAGCTCAAGAAGAACGCTGAGAAGTTCGAGAGCGGCCTCGCCGTGGTTAAGGTGCGCGACGACGTCGCCTGGTCCCAGTACGAGGAGTCTCGCAAGCACGGCCAGGACAAGTACGCCAAGATCGAGGCGTGGCTTGATGCCCAGAGCCCCCAGCACTACGAGGACATGCGGGATCTCGATGCCCTGATGGAGAAGCTGGCCCTGACCAATCCTGGCTTGGCCGTGAATCCCACCACCTCCGCTGCTGCTGCCGCCATCCAGTCGGCCACACAGCTGGATTGGATCCGTGTCTCTTGGGATGCCGCCAATACCGTTAACATTACCACCATCAACTACGCTAATGTCACCGAGGCTGCTGATGTAGTGAGCCCCTGGAACGGAACCGCCGCCTGGGAAACCGCCGCCTGGGACGAAAATGCTAACGTCAACGAGGCCACTGGTGATGTCCACAGCGACGACGGCAATGGTATTGCCACCGCCGACCAGGCCAATGCCAGCGAGGCCGGTGATGGGGTCAACGCCTGGAACGGAACCGCTGCCTGGCTACACACCGCCTGGATCGGAAGCGGCGAGGACATCGAGGCTACTAATGACGCCCACAACGGCGAAGGCAATGGCACTATCACCGCCGACGAGGCGGATGCCAACGACTCTGACGCCGACGATGCCGATGCCAACAATGCCGATGCCAAACAGGCTGATGACGACGAGCAGAACGCCTCGGAGGGAACCGCCGACGACATCGAGTTCGCTGATGATGGTGTCCATAACGTCGGTGGCAATGCAGTGGCCGGAAACGGCGTTCACGACACAAATATTCCTCCCCCTCTCCTCGGCTGGCTGGGCGTCCACGGCAACGCCAACAACAACGACGGCAATGGCAATGGCAATGGCAGTATCAACATCACCACCAACGTCAACGACGCTACTGGAGCAGCTAACACGGCGATCAACAACACTGTCACCACCGTCGTTGTCCTCCCGACCGTCACGCCCGTCACATTCCCCAATGGCAGCGTCAACCCTCACTTGGCGGCATGGCCCGCAGCCCCCAACCACATGGACGGGTGGCTCGCGGCCCCTAGCCCTAACGCGGGAGTGCTCGCCGATGCTATGCCGCAGTCGGAGTCACAGCCAGAGTCGCAGGAGCCGGAGCCGGAGGTCGAGCCGGAGCCCGAGCCTTTCGTCGAGCCCGAGGAGGAGCTGGAGCCTGAGCCCGTCTTCATTGTCGACGAAGATGAAGACGCCGACGGCGCGCCCCCTCTCGTCGAAGATGAAGACTTCGGCGTCGTCACGCCCCCCTTCGCCGAAGACGTCGACGACGACGCGCACCCCTTCATCGACACACCCCCAACCTTCGTCTTCGACCCGTCCTACCTCCCGCGCACAACAGCCAAAGACGGCAAGCAGCAGCAGCCGCTCCGCCCCCTCCTCCCCGCCCTCGTGTTCTCCACGGCCACCTCCATCATCGACCCCGAGACAGGCATGCTCGTCTTCCTAACAGCCAGCGCGTTCATCTCGCACCTCTTCTCGGCCCTGCGTGCCTCGCCCGGCGACGACCACCACGACGACCACCTCGCCGCCCGCCTCCCGGCAATGCTTCGCGGCCTAGCAGCCTGGTGGTTCGTCACCGAGCTCTCCGAGGCCACCCGCCTCAACTTCCTCACCCTCGGCCTCCCCGGCCTCGCCTCCTTCGCCCGCGCCCTCGAGGACCGCTTCCCCGCCGTCGTGCCCCGGTCCCGCGCCCTCGCCTGGCTGGCCCCCTCTGAGGCGGGGTCGGTCGTGCGCGCGACCCAGTGCGGCGGCAGGTCGGACGTCCTGGGCATGCGCGTCCTCGAGCTCGCGAAGCTGGCGGTCGTGGCGGCGGGCATGGACCCGGACAGGTCGGCGACGTGGCGCGTCGTCGCCGCCAAACTGGACGGGACGCTGGCGAGGTTCTTCCCGGACCTCGTCGCAGGCGGGGCCGGCGCGTCGGGCGCAGCGGGCCTCGACGACGACGACGAGGACGTGGAGGGCCGGGGGCCCTACGATTTCGACCGGTTCTGGGCGGCGGTGGAGGAGGGGCTTGGGCGGGTCGAGAGAGGCCTGCGGGCGGTGGAGAGGGAGGAGGAGGAGGGAAGCGGAGGGAGCGATTGGCCCCGGGAGGAGGAGGAGGGGTGGGAGGAGGTGGAGGGCAAGGGCAAGGGCGACGACAACGACGGCAAGGGCTTCCGGCTCTTGCCGTGGCCGTTCCTTCGTGCGGCGGTGTTGGCGCGGACGTAGTCCGTCGCGGTGGTCTGGGCTTGTTTCGGTGTTCTTCGGGTTGTTTCGGGTGCGTTTTTCCGGTCTTTTTTTCTCTTTTTTTTCTTCTATTTTTTCTTTTGTCTTTCTTTTCTTTTTTCCTCTTTTCTTCTTTCTCCTTTGAGAATGGAACTGCACTACCTTATTAGGTAGTTTGATAATGATCGGTGTTTTCTCGTCTCTCCGCCGCCGGCCGAATTTTTGCTCTTGCTCGTGACGGCGTTGTTTTCCAGAAGTCGGCTATGCTCCTGTTAGCATATCGTTCGGGGGCGGCTATGCCCTCTTCTCGCCGTGCTCCTTTCTGCTCCCGGAGGTAGAGATTTCCGCATGACCCACGTCATAGATTCGTATTTGCGCCGCACTTCGATTTCGACTCGAGTCGATTACTCTCGGTCTTGTCGTTTTTCGGGTGCGGGGTCGTCGTGTCGGTTGTCGTGGGCGCAGATGGCTGTACTCTCCATGCTGTGTATCGCGGCTTGCAGCCGAGCTGCATATAGGGCATCGCTCTCCTAGTCTCGTTATCGTCTTCGCGCTCTCGTAGTAGGCTCAGCGGCCCTCTCTCCCTGGACTCTAACCCTCCCCCTGAATGCCAACGTCCCAATCGTAATGTTCAACCACTTTCTTCTCCATACTAGCCGCGTCCACCCTGCCCCGTTGTGTAGGTACTTAGGAGAGATTCCCGGGGATATTACGTGTGTGTGGGTGGGTGGTGTATGTCTGGGCGGTGGAGATCCCAACCTCTTTTGAGCTCGCCGACGCCTATCTCCCACGTTACCCAACCGCATCTAGTAGAGAAGTAAGAATGAATCATATCCGACGGACTCTGACGACATCTGGACAGTACCATACTAGGAAATATGTAGAGTCGCGATGCGAGCTCTGTGGTAAGGGAGCCGCAATCTGTAGAGATGGATAGAAAACAATAGCTTGATGGTGCCGATGATCATCCCTTGTATATAAGGCAGCTGTCGAGGTTTCCCATCGCCGTCCTGACTTCGTTACTATCATCAGCCAAATCGTCGCTTCAGACGCAAAGATTGTCAAAGATGCACCGAAGAGAAAGGCAGGTATTTTCCCTTCCTTATCTACCCTTCTTACCCCCAGCCACCCAGCAGTGATGACAAACACGTTCCCAATTCCGACGCCCCGAGGCAGCTCCCTATTTGATAGGAAAAAGGGAGAAAAAAACGCTTCTAATACGGTCTGAGGTCAAATAAGAGCTGACATCGTCTGACGCTTGCGCTTTCCTGTTCGGTCATGAAAACTGCTGCTGTCTGTTGTTAGATGAGTCACGCGCTAACAAAGTGTCTGTACGATCAAATGGCATCAGGAAAAGCAATGAAAAGGATCAAGAACGCTCAGCATCTACTCCGTTTCGACTAGTTCACCGCGGTCAAGGCCACCGGCCTCACGAATAGATACTTCTCCGCCTTATTATGTGTCGGATGGGGGCTGCCGGGTTTATTTGCAGGAGATCTTACATTTGCTTTTCGCCTCGGCACAAGTTGGCCTCAGAGGCGGAAGGGGCACATTCTCCCATGCACTATATACGCATCTAAGCAAGAATAAATAAAGTAGCTACCGTGCTCCTGGTTGTATTTGGCAGTCCTCTAGGCAGTCGCTGTCTCACAGCTCCAGGTGCCGATGTTCGCTCAGTTTCTCCAAACTCCCAAACGCGTCAGCGATGCTGGACGACGGAGCCCATGTTGTATATTCTCTCCAGAGGGGTTGGATCTAGTTGATAGTAGACAATAGATACACGCGTTGACACGACCTCTCGAGGAAGCTGGGGGAGGAGCGAGGGAAGGCGTCAAGGACGAGACAGAGATTGTGTGTGAGATGAAGCAGGGTGTCTCCCCTGCAAGGGTAAGAAATCAAGCTAGCTGGCCAATCAAATAGGTACCTACCTAGGTAAAACAGCGTGCCGATCTACAGCAATGTTCGAGCACACTGGCTGCACGATCAGGGTCTCAGGGGGCCGAGTTCTCCGACGGGGAGGTCACGTGGACGTCAGGGGGAACTCATTTTGATTCATTGGTGACCAAGCCTTTCCCGATCGGGATTGCCGGACTGCTGCAACCACGCTCGCATCACCACAGCGGGGGACCTTTTTCTCGTGAGATCGATCATTATTTTCTCCACAAATGATAACAACTCTATTTGGACATGCAGGCAGTGGACGAATGACTAAGAGCATTTCGACGAGTGTGAGGAGGGGCTATCACTGAAGAGAGCCTGCATGCCTCCTCGGGCGCAGGAATTAGCACAAGTTTGGTTGAAGCTTGAGCCTGCGCTGGCAAACCGTCGCTGAGGAACTGTGGCTAAGAGAACCAACGCAATACCAACCACGGCAGAAACGATGTCCGTGCCGGAGATGGAGCCGGAGAAGATGTGGGTCGCGGGGGCGGAGAAGCCCGGACAAGCCGACTTGTAAGTCATCAAGTCAAGTCTGGTCTGGCTTCTCAATTGAGGAAGTTCCGTTACTGATTTGATGATGCCGATGACAGGATTCCGGTGGAGGACCCCGCTACAGGCGAGATCTTTGCCCAGTGCGTGTTGAGTCCGCGTCCTATCCCAGTGATCCCACCTCTTAGAAGAGGTCTCCCGTTGCCTGTCTATTGAGTCCGGGGTCCCTTGCAAGTCCCCAGGCCCGTCTGTCTCAGGCCCAGTCTTCCAAGACAGGCGCCGCGGCAACTTACGTCTAGTACCAATGTGGACCTTGGTAACTGACTCCCTTCTCGACCAGCTGCCACGCCGCCTCCCCAACCGACGTCAACACAACAATCCAGCTCGCCCACGCCACCTTCCGCACCGGCATCTGGTCGCGCACCCCCCGCCACCACCGCGCCGATGTCCTCGACCGCGCCGCGACCCTCCTCACCGCCGCCCTCCCGGAACTGATCCCGCTAGAGGTCCGCCAAACGGGCCGGCCCATCCGCGAGATGCGCGCCCAGGTCCCCGGGCTCGTCAGGTGGTTCAAGTACTACGCCGCCCTGCTCCGCACGGAGGAGCGCGCTGTCCTGCCGACGACGGGCCAGCTGCACAACTGGATCGACCGCGTCCCGCTCGGCGTCGTGGTGCTCATCACGCCGTTCAACCACCCCTTGCTCATCGCCGTCAAGAAGCTCGCACCGGCCCTCGCGGCGGGGAACTCGGTCGTGCTGAAGCCGAGCGAGCTGACGCCGCTGACGTCGTTGAGGCTGGGCAGGATTCTGGCGGAGGCCGGCGTGCCGGAGGGCGTGTTTAGTGTTCTGCCGGGCTTGGGCAGTGTCACGGGCAAGGCACTTGCGGAGCATCCGCTGGTGAAGAAGATTGATGTTACCGGGTCTACGGCGGCGGGCAGGGCGATCGGCGCCATTGCGGGGGGCAATCTGGTCAGGTTCAACGCCGAGTTGGGCGGGAAGGCGCCCGTGGTAGTGTTCAAGAGCGCGGATATCGAGGCGGCCGTCAACGGCATCGCGTTTGGCGCGTTCGTTGCCAGCGGGCAGACCTGCGTGGCTGCCACGCGCATCATCGTCGACGAGGCCATATTCGAGGAGGTGCATACGAAGTTATGCCTCAAGGCTTGCTCTATCGAGTGCCGCATGGGCTCCCCCTCGAACGAGGCCTCGATGATGGGCCCGCTTATCTCGGCGCGCCAGCTGGCCGGAGTGGAGGAGTTCGTCAACGAAGCATTCTCCAGCGGGGGTGTTACTGCCTGCGAGGGCGGGGCCCGTCTGAGCTGGGAGAGCCTGCTCGATGGCACGGACTTCTCCAAGGGCTACTTCTACGCACCGACCGTCTTGTCTCCCGTCCCCTCTCTATCTGCAGACGAGTCCCGGGCAGCGGTCCTTAAAACGAGGCTCTGGCGAGAAGAAGCCTTCGGTCCGGTCGTCATCATAGTCCCCTTCGACACCAGCAACGAGGACATGGCGCTCAATCTGGCGAACGACACGAGCTTTGGGTTAGGAGCCGCGATCTGGACCCAGGACATGTCGCAGGCGTTCCGGGTCAGCGAGGCGATCGAGGCGGGCATCGTCTGGGTCAACACCCACCACCGCAACGACCCGAGTAGCCCATGGGGAGCGCACGGGACGCGACCGGACAGCGGCGTCGGCACCGAGAACGGCGTCGAGGCGTATCGGGAGTACACGGCGGCCAAGAGCACGATCATCAACTACGCTGACCAGCGCGTCGCGGCGAAGGAGGAGGATTGGTTTAGGGAGGAGGAGGGGGAGGTGAGGTACGGCTAGACACCTAGATAGGTGCGGAGATATCTGGGTCTCTTGAGGTTGGTGGTGATTGTTCTGCGGATGAGGCTTTGCCTCATGTTTGGTACCTCCTTACCTTGGGTTCACCATGCGTTGGAATCATCACAAAAGCAATAGACGCGAAGACTTTTGCTAGGAGCAAACTAGTTGCCTTGACTTACTACATACCTAGGTAGGTGTGTGGTCGAATTCTGTCCTGATCGACCCCGACAAAGATCATTCCCAGCAATATCCACTCCCCTAACGTACATCCCTTCATGGCTACCCGAATACCTACCACCGAAGTACCTACCACCGAAGTACCTAAAATCCCAAGGCGTACATCGAGCAACAGAAACAGAAAAAGAAAAAGAAAGACATTACCCAATCAGCTTCGCGGTGCCATCTGGCAATGTATTGGATCGAAAGTACCGACACTCTCGGAATCAGGGGTCTCGATATCATCACCTCCCGACCCAGACCCGGACGGCCCCCCTTGTCCCCGTCCTCGCCCCCCAGCACCACTCCCACTCTTGTCGCTCCCAGCACAGTGCTCCTTAAAATCGCCCTTATAATCATCATCCTCCTCGTCATCGCTGCCGTCATTACCATATTCTTCTTCTTTCTCTTCCTCTTCTTCTTCCGAGCTCAACCACGGCGGCTCCTCCATCGCCTTCAACTGTGCCCTGCCCCGCTCCTCCGCCACCAGAGCCGCCTCGCGCCGCGGCAGCCACTTCGTCGGCGTGTCCTCAGGCTGTCGTGGCCGTGGCTGTGGCGTGTGCATGACCCTCCAATACTCCTCGTCGTCGTCGTCGACCTCCTCAGACTCGGGCTCCGGCTCGGGCTTGCGCCCTGGCTCGGACTCCGACTCGTCGCCATCAGTGCCTTCTAGGTGTGCCTTTCACGGTCAGATTTGTCAGATGGTCCCGGGTTGCAAAATACAAGACGGCTAGGTTGTTGAAGAAAGAAGAAGAAAAAAGCCGACCTTTCTGCGGCTGTAGCGGCTTGGGCGGCGGCATCTGCGGCGTGCCGCACCTGACATGGCCGCCACCACCGCCGGTGCGTTTCATGCTCTGCTTCTCCCGGACGGCGAGTGGAGGAGCCGAAGCGATGCCTGGGTCGTCGCCGCCGGACGTGGATGGCGAGCGGCTGGCGGCCACGATCGAGCTGGCCGCTGGATCAGGCGAGTGGTGTGGCTTTGGTGGAGCGAGAGCTGGAGCTGGAGCGGGAGCGGAGGCGGAGGCTGAGGCGGAGGCGACCGGGGCATCTGAGGAAGGAGGACAGGCTTCCGAGTTGGTGTCATCGAGCACACGCGCCCTCTTCTCGGCTGGCTGCTGTTGTTTGTCCGTGTTTGGCGGCCGCCCCCGCTTCCGAGTACTGGCAGAGGCCGCCGCCGAGGCAGCCTCAGTAGACGCGGTCGGCCTACTTTGGTCAGGCGAAGGGGACTTGGGAAGGACTCAGTATGGAGCCAGCACAGGAAGCCTGATTGGGTTTTGTTGAGGGTTCGGTGGACTTCGTGGTGGACTTGGTGGGACTGGCGGACTTACTGTTGTTGGAGGTGGTGTCGCCCCCATGCGGGGCGGCGGCGGTCTAGGCGGCGGGAGGGATAGGAGACCGACGTTCCGAGCCGCCGAGGGAGATATAGATTCAGACGGCGCGGCCAGATTGGTGATGGGAGGGCCAAGTAGCAGCCTCGCACCGTCGTCATCAGCGGCGGCGACGTCGGCAGCCGTGGTCGTGCCGTCACTGGATGATCCCGGCCGAGACTGCGGCCCCTCGATGGAGCGCACCCTCCCTAGCTCGTTGTTAACTCTGTCGGAGAACTCCGTCAAGAAACTGTCAAGAAGTTCGTCGAAGCTGTCCAGGTCACTTGGGGCCGCCTCTGCAGCAATGCTGGCAACATCGAGCCCGTTCTTGGAGGCGTAGGATTGGATCGACTTCAGCTCCGTTTGCTTGGCCTGATGATAAGATTCGTTTCTGTTGTTCCACTCTTCGTGCAGATTCATGATGAGATGGGATAGCATTTGAGTTAGCTCTTCCCGGCCGAGCAGCTTGTGTTGGTGATGGATGTCCTGTAGCCTGCCACGTATGTGGCCGGATGCGTATTCAATCATATGGCGTTCGAAGTCGCTCGGACCATCGTTGCCCGGCTGTGGGGACGCCATGCTGGTGGAAATGGCTAGTAGCCACAGCTGAGCGGGCGGGCGTGTGTGTGTGTGTGTGTGAGATTGCGTTAACCAGAACAAGATATACCAAGCTACGAGAGACGAGGACAGATAGAAAGATGGGTTGAAGAGAAATAAAAGAAGGGGAAGGAGGTCGAAGGAGAAGGGGGCAGAGCGAACGAAAGATATGGGGGAGGGAAAGTGTCCTTCCTCCTCAGGCCACCAGTAGCGGGCGTGACGGAAGAAGCAAGCTGCAAGACAAACAGCACAGCCCACCATGGACAGGAGGGGTGTATATGCGACAAGATCCCATTGCGGAAAGCTGCAGAAATGGCCAACAGACCAGATCATCACATATGGCCAGTAAAGAAACCAGGGAGGACGAGACGTCAATGTTTGTTTGCTCGGAGGGGTGAGTGCAGCTGGTTGGGTGGGGCGTGATAGCAGTCCTGTTGCGATATTATTGGTCGGGGACCCAATGCCGATCCGGAGACTGGCTGTTTGCCTGTAATTCCCTCCTGTATGCATCCCTCTTTTACTGCTCCTATCAAGTATCACTTTCTCCGCTCCACTTTTTTCCCCTTTGTTTCTCCCTCGGCTTTGCTTCCAACCACTGGCAGGGCTGCTATGTTTCTCGACAAAATTGAAGCACAATTTCTCCAAGTCAGTTGGTCACCGTTCCAGGGAAACTGAAAGAAGCCGCATGCCGGTTCTCTGTTGCTCTAATAGGACTAGTGCGAAATACCGCGAAGTACTGTTTGTTCTGGCAACCGGTTCTTCCTCCCCCCTGCACTCGGTGCTTTCGCCCTGTCCATCCCTTGCATGTACTTCGAACCTGTTGACAGAACTGCCCCCACCACACCATAACAGACGTATGGACGTCTCCCTCACAGAGCCCGCCCACTCATGACCCAATACAGGGCCCACGAGCCGAGTTCTGATGTCCCGAGCCGTCCTCAGAGCGCCGCCACGGACAACCGTCCACACCGATCCCACTCTGACCCGTACCCTCAACAGTCGTCTGCCGCTTGTCCTTCTCCGCAGCTGTAACAGACCTTCCCAAAGCTGGGAGTCCTTCGACAGCACCAGCCCCGGCAGCAGCCCGCTTGTCCTTCTCCAGAGTCTGTATCTTCTCCCAGAGGTTGAAGTCGATGGGGAACACGTCGGTGCCCTCCTGTCGCTTCTTGGCCTTGACCTTGGTGTCAAGCCCGGCGGCCTCGGCCTCCACGGCCTGTCTGGACGTCCAGACGACGTCCTTGAGGCGAGCATTGTCGCCCTCCGTCACGCTCC
This sequence comes from Ophioceras dolichostomum, assembly GCA_003049485.1. Classification (NCBI taxonomy): domain Eukaryota; kingdom Fungi; phylum Ascomycota; class Sordariomycetes; order Magnaporthales; family Ophioceraceae; genus Ophioceras; species Ophioceras dolichostomum. The sequence goes on along the minus strand of PYST01000041.1, from coordinate 99,883 downwards.
AGGGCCCAGCCTTGGCGACGACCTCGGGGGTCATCGGGGCTGCGAGTGCTAGGGGTCCGGTGATGAAGATGGTCGCGAAGACGATGGTGAGCTTCATTTTGTTGGTTGATGTTGTTGAAGACTGGGAATGGTGTGGTTGAGGATGGGGTTAACTGTTGATTCTGCCTGTTCTTGTTAGCCACGCGATGGATGAGGGCATTCGACGAAAACTGGGTAGTCTAGTGGGTGATAGGGGCGGCAAAGGACTGACGAAGAGAAGTGAGATAGATCTAAGTGAAGAGAAGAGAGTGCGTGGCTTACAACGATTGATTCTCTTTGCCACTCCTGAACTGCTCCGAATGGCCGGGGTGCTTCTGGTTTGTCTCTTGATATGCGAAGTCGAAATGAAAGCGACTGGCATGTCCCACCCCTATATATAGTTGAAAGGCACCCAGACAACTCGTGCTGGTCGGTATACGGGATGCTATAGAATAGAATCAAGCAAGGTTTCGTTGTTGCATTGACCCAGCTGACGAAGCACACTGCTGTGCAGATTGTCTCTTTATATCTGCACCGTTGATAGCTGAGAACATTCGCACTTGCCTCATTGAGCAATCGGGAGCGCAACGATGCGCACGGCTGTGCGTCCAGAACCACACTTCAGTCACCTCGGCTAAAGTTGTGGTCCATCGTGTTCTCATCTGTGTATAGGGCCTGCAATGTACTGTATGTTATTTGTTCCGTATTGTACTTGGTACTGCGGCTCTTCCTTCGTAGGGTACATTACCACGTACAGGACGCTCTGGTACGTTGCATACCACATTACAGAACACCCTACATTACATCACATTGCGGGCACTGAGGGGATACAAAAGAAGGACAACAAACAACGTAACGCATTCATGCTAGGTCGGTGCCGATGTAAGAGAACGCCCATCTGGGCCATCACAAACTCACAACGATCGAACAGCAAAGCCTCTGCCTCCCTCGCTTCACGCCCCACGAAAATAGCGCGAGCTCGTCTGCGAGCGCGGCGGATGGTACTCCTGACGCCCCCTGCGCTTGTCGCGCTCACCATCCTCGATATCAGTCTCCGCCTCCTTGTCTTCCCATTCTGCCGCCGCCTTGGACGCCTGGGCCGCCTCGGCCGCCTTCGCCACCTTACCGGCGTGCATGGCCACATACGGCAGCATGGCCATCTGCTTGACCTTGCGGAGGCTCTCCTGCGCCTCCTCTGCCGAGGGGGACGTGGGGCGGGGACGCTTGGTCTTGGTTGTTGTGGTGCGGTCTAATGGTGAGTTTTTTGACGAAAAGGGTTAGTAAGTTGGTAGGTAGGTTGGTTTGTTGGTTATCGAGAGTTGCTGTGGGAAGAAAATACCACCAGGGAGGAGGAGGGGATATTAGTGGATAAACAGGTAAGGGGCTGGCGGGTAATAGTTGTAGGATTAAGTAGGATATCAGGATAGTTAGTAGGATAGAGGTGTGGTAGGATTAACGGAGGGGATGTGAGGATAGCAGGCAACCCTAGTGGAGGGGTGCATTGTGTTGGATGTAGATGGGAGTGAGTGAAGTGAGTGAGTGCCTTGCCTTTGTTCGACTGCTCCTGGCGATCCAGGCGATCCAGGCGCTGCATCTGGTTCCTTTTGGCCCAGAGACCGGGCTTCTCCACGGGCGGTTGAACGGGCTTCTCCATGGGCGCCACGGGCATCTGTGGGGGCGGAACGTTCTCCTGACCCCCGACGGTCCTTGGCTTCGGTGGAAGCGGGTAAGAGAGGATAGGCGTCTTTGCAGCGGCCGCGACCTGGACGGATGGACTCTGGGCGGCAGCAATGGCAGTGTTGTCGGCCACCCGTGGCAGATCCGGATTGGTGGGGGTTGTGGCTGATGCAGGCGGGGTCTACCGATATACTCGTAGAGGTAGAGTAGGTCAGTCAGTGAGGTTATCTCATGGTGCAGTGGAGAGAGGGAAGGCACGATGGTTGTAAGACGGACTAGTCTGCATACTATCTCATTCCCGGGCGCTCCGGAGCCTCCCATTAGAAGTCGTGAGGGCGGGGAACGCGACGTCGACTTGGACCGGCGGAGGGCAATGCTAGTGCTCATCGAGCGCTCGATGTTGTAGTTGCTGGCATCACGAGCAATGTTACGAGCTTCCTTGAGCTGGCGTTTGGCGTTGTCGATGAGTGTTTGAATTCTGGCGAGGTCCAGCACGGTCGCCGCGTCCACGGGCTTGAGATCCGCGACGACCAGGTCGGCCAGGGCCTGCTCGTGAATCAACTCTCTCACCGCGGTGGTAACGCCGTCGAGGTCCTCGCGCGCCTGAGCATCCTCACCCGGCGTGTCCTTGAGGCAGGCTTGGACGTCTCCGATCTCTGTGATGGTATCTGTCAGACCCCGCAGCACGCGAGCTCTGATCTCTGCATGGCGGCTCTTGGCCTGTGACTGGAGCGCTGCCGCGAAGAAGTCGACGTTGGCCACCGAGTACTGGGCCTTGAGGTCCCGAATCCAGGTTTTGTCAGGGAGGGACGACATTGCGGTTTGGGATATCTCGCGTTTGTTGACGTTGTTGTTTGTGTGAAGATGTGGAGACTTCCGGGTGGTTGCTTGGGGTTTTGAGGTTGTTGTTTTTATGGACGGAGGGGCAGAGGCAGAGAGGATGGAACTGAAAACTGATCGCATGGAGTGAATGGGGAGTAAATTCGTGGATTTGTAACTTGCACTCCGGACCGAAGGGACTCAGAGGAGAGAGAAGCAGACGAATTATATACACATTCGTAACGTTGGCTTCCCAGAAAGCAGTCATGCGCTAGACTAGAGCTGAACGGAGAAGAGGAAATTCAGGAGCAGAAAAAACAAGTGCTGTTGACAAAAGAACAAAGAAAGACGAGCTCGCGAAGGGTATGGCGGATACCACGACAGTGACGGTATATTCACACCAGGTACCTGGGGTACCTTTAGTGAGAGACCATGCATGCGCCGACCACAACCCACTGGCACAAGCAAGCAGAAGCACTGGCCAATGGGGGTCCAGCAAAAGAAAGCAGCAGAAGAAGGCAGCAACAGCAGAAGGAATAGTAACAGCAACAGCACCGGCAGCAGCACCGGCAGCAACAGTCGGTCGGCGACTGCAAGCTCTCACGTGTCTCGACCAGGCTAGGACGCATCCAGGCCAAGACCAAGAGTTGTGAAGCTGTCGCCCTTTGTCACATGACAGAACCGTTCTGCTCTTTCCCCGTCCAGGGACCCGCCTGTCTTTACCTGGTAGGCACCTACCGTACCTTACGCAGGTGTACCCCTTCGCCTTCAAAGGGAAGGGGCATCTTGGGCAATATCTCGAAAGGAGTAACGGCAGGTGAACTAGTAGCAGCGCACTTGCTGCGGCCACTGCTAGCTGAAAAATGTAATGAGCACTACTACTTACTAGGGTAGGTAGGCACTGATCATCGGAAGACGGAACTGAGCAAGAATAAATGTGGGAGACGTGACCTGTGCTTTCTGTGAATACTACAGCTGGCTACACTTGTTGCCACTTGTTGAGGAGAAGACATGCAGGAAGACAGAGGGGGGAGGATGGAAGAACCCAAAGAAGAAATAATATAGAGAGCAGGAGATAGAGAAAGAAAGAGAGAGAAAAAGATGGAGAGAGAAAGAGCGCCGGGAAAAGAAGAGGGGGAAAAAAAAGAAGAAAGACACGAAGATAGAATCTCCTCCTCTCCCACCCCAACGCCTCCCCAACAGAAACCTACACCGAAGATCACCGCCCCCAATCCTGCTAATCACATCACCTCTCACTTTTTACGCTGCTTTACCCCTCACAGCGAGACATGTGTCTGTGATTGACTCTTTCCTGCACGATTTTCGTGGGCAGGAGGTGGAGCCGCACCTCAAAAGCCGTCCGTACCTATAGGAAGCATCCGAGACACTGAGACACGCAATCCGCACAAAAGAAAAGTCGTAAGCCAAAAAAAATGATAGGTGTCAGAATAGACTGGCGGATCATCTAGTCCACCATTGACACCTACTGTCTGGAAAGGAGGTTCCGGGTGCCCACCGGTTGTTCTTGTTGACTGGCGGGGAAAGCAGAGTAGACGCAGCTATCAATATCCCGAGCTTTGGTTAGGCGGGCTAGCTAGATCACACAGCGAATCACCAAATGAGGGCTGACGAGAAGGGACGCCCAGCGCAAGCCACACGCGTTAGCGCTGTTTCGTCTGCGTTGTTGAAAAGAAAAAAAACTTGAGAAGGCAAGAGAAAAAATTGAGGACGAAAAAGGTACCTACCGCAGGTGGAAGGACGGCAAGAAATCGAAATGAAATGCATGCAGCTCCGCCCTTGCCTGAGGTGATTAGTGATGACGATAGCGCAGGACGGGCAAAGGAATTAAAAAGAAAAAAGAAAGAAGGGCAAAAAAAAAAAATTAATGAAAAATAACACACAACCCCTCACCAGTTCAGCTGGCGGAAAGCGGTTGGAGCCTTGCGCGGGGTCGAAGAGCTGAGCCTGGGAGATTGCCTCCTGCAGCCACCAAGTTCAGCTGCTTTGGGATCTGCACGGCGACTTTCTTTTCCGCGACTTTCTTGCCGCGAAGATGCTCCGCGAACTTCCAATCCAGCAGCAACACTCGCGGCCTATTTCTGCTTTTCTCTATCAGTCACCAGCAGGACGACTGCACGGTTATAAGGTCAAGTCGCTTGAGGGGGCGAAAAATCTCTGAAGCAAAGCAGACAGGGGGAGAGCAGAAAGCACGGCCAGCGGAAGCGGCAGCAGCAGCGGCTCAAGTGCAAACGAAAAAGCAAGGCGTTTGCCACCGCGAAGACCAAGAACCACCCCAGTCCACCGCACAGCACCGCTGCCCCTTCGGTCCCGAAAGGAGTGGCCAGAAGCAAAAGCACCTTCCCGATGGACTCCACTACGGATCAGAAGCAGCCTGCCGGCGCTCTCCCACTGCCTGCCCCACTCCCGCACCCTGCCATCACAAGAGGCATCGTCACATCTCATCACTCTTCTCCTTCTCTCTACCAGCCCCTCCCACCCTCTTGCATCCGGCTCCTCACCCTTTGCCCATCCCCAACCCCCTCCGACCCACTCACCGCCTCTCTCATCACAGTCTCCCTCTCAAACGCACCTCCCTACGACGCCATCTCCTACGTCTGGGGCGACCCGCTGTCGAACCCCGGCTCCGTTTCCATCTCCGTTTCTGGTGGTGGATCCGTCGCAGAGGGGTCCGCTTTCGTCCACAGCTCCGGCTCCGCTTCCGCTTCCGCTTCCGCCTCTGGTCCCAGTTCTGGTTGTTCGGTCTCCAACAGCGAGCCCCTGTCAGGGTCAGCGTTGGTGCTGCCGGTATCGGCATCGCCATCTGTATCGACATCGGTCTCGCTATCCGTGCCCGCCACAGCGAACCTCTGCTGGGCCCTCCGCCGTCTGCGCCGTGCAGACGAACCCAGAGTGCTATGGGCCGACGCGCTGTGCATCAACCAGGCCGAAGATGCCGAGCGCAGTAGCCAGGTTGCGCTGATGGGGCGGATATACGGCGGTGCGGTGAGAGTAATGGCGTGTGTTGGGCCTGATGATGGCCACAGTGGTGGTGAGGGGAGCTGTGAAGGCGAGGAGAGCAACGCGGATCGCGTGGCCAGCCTGCTGGAGAAGTACCTGCCCATCATGCAGGGCGGCACGACGTCGTGGCGCTCCTTCGGCGAGAACGACCCGGACGTGGACTGGGCAGCTCTGAGGCCACTGCTCGGCAGCAGGTGGTTCAGCCGCGCGTGGGTGTTGCAGGAGGTAGGGCTCGCGCAGGAGCCTGTCGTGGTGTACGGCAGGCGCGAGTTCGGGTACAGGGACCTCATGTACGTGGTGAGGTGGATCAATAGGCATGCGCTGCATCTGGTGATGCGGCACAGGTTGAGTTCCCTGTTCATACATACGCTGTGGACAGATTGGGGGGTCGACGGGTGGGTGCTGCAAAGGGCAAGGGGAGACGGGTATAAGTTGTTGGATTTGTTGGATCATGCGGCTTTGCTGGATTGCAGCGACCCGAGGGATAGGGTCTATGCATTTTTGGGACATCCCTTGGCGACGAGGAGGGTGATGGTCGACGGGAAGGTGGTGGAGAGGGTTCCCGTCATTGTGCCGGACTATTCGAAGGGGGTGCTGGAGGTGTATAAGGAGGCGACGGAGCTGTTCGTTAGAGACGTCGGCGTGAGGGCGCTTGCGATCGTCGAGCACGACGAGGACACGATCGAGGATGTGTCCGTTCCGTCTTGGGTCATCAGATGGAACGTGAACCGCAGGATAAACAATATCTACCAGCACCCTTCCAAAAGATACAGTGCCTGTGGGCGAAGAGACGGGAAAATGGAGCTCCTAACAGATGACCAAACGATGAAAGTACCGGGCGTCGTGGTGGACTCGGTGGCTGCTGCGTTTAGGATGGAGATCTTGCCAGGTCGAAGCCAGCTGGCTTTCTGTCCAGTTTCCAGCTCCGACTCCGACGAGGGCCTCATCTCTTTGGAGGGGCTCATACAGCGTCTCGAGGAGACGGCTACCCCCTTCGCAGAGCGGTATTTCCAAGACTGTGAAGCGGCCGGGAGGAGCGAGCCAAGGGCATCCACACTAGGACTCACTCTGTGCTCGGCCATGCTAGACGAGGTTGAAGACGGCGACCTTGGGGACTTCGACGCATTCCGGAAGATGCAGCAGAAGTTATCGCAGGAAAGCAGTCCCCTCAGCTCGATAGCAGCATCGACAAGGGTGGCCACGGCCTCCGCGTCAGCCGTGTTCTCGTCCTACCAAGACGACGACGGAGAGGAGCTTCCCGACATCGACATCGCCACCGCGGATGACAAGGCATCTCGGTTCTGGTTCGCCATGAAGTTCGAGTGCTGGGGGAGGTCGTTCTTCGTCACGTCCAAGGGCTATTACGGCATGGCAGACTGGGTTGTAAGGCCAGGAGACGAATGCGCGGTGTTTGATGGCGGAAAGGTGCCGTTTGTTCTCAGGCGGAGAGCGAGAGGGCGTCATCCGGGAGGACAGACCGACGGAGGAGGAGGAAGCGAGGTAAGGCTCGTAAGCGAGGCGTACCTTCATGGATTCATGAATGGAGAGGCTCTGGAACAACATGAGGAGGGAGATCTGACGGAGGAGACCTTTGAGATTTGGTAAAGTGATGAAGTGATTAGATTATTTGACCGACGAACTGGCAGACAGGAGTTGTGATGTTGCAACTGAGCAAACAAGAAACCAAGTCGAAGAGAAAGAGGGAGAGCAGGCAGCAGGGGATATCAACCACCATCCATGTATATAGAACCAGTAAGACAAGAACAAAAACCAAGCAGAAAGGAGCCCTTGCCGTACAATCAAGACGAGATGCCCGAGATCCTTCAGCATCACGAAAGCAACACTAGTGCTTCAAAATCCAGACGAAAACCACCTGCTATCACCAAGTAACAATCGCAATCTTCCCCGCGAACCTGGCAGCCTCCCCAGCATCCTGGATCAGCGATTCGAAGATGAACTTCCCGACGTCCTCCCTAGAGATGGTATACCCGATCACGCGCTCGCCCACCACGCCCGCCTTGGGGTCCTCGCACCCGACCCTGATCGGCTTCTTGCTCTTCTCCTCCTTATCGTCGACCAGGTGCGTGGCCCGCACGACGGTCCAGTCGACGCTACCCGGCGCGGTCTCGTACAGCTGGTTCTCCATCTTGACCTTGTCCTTGAGCTGCGGGACGATCAGGAGGCTGTAGACCGGCTTCATGGGGATGGCGACGTCGCGCCCGAACTTGGAGGTGCCCACGCTGCTGACTGCGATGACCCGCACCGGTTTTCCGGTAGACGTGGTCGCGGTCACGGAGGAGATGGCGGCCAGAAGAGCGGTCATGGCTTTCTCGCAGACGGTGTTGTCGTCGTTGCTCATCTTGGAGACGACGAAGGCGCCGCCGATGCCGGAAACGACCACGTCGACCAGGCGGTTGGCGCCAGCAGCGCCGCCGGATGGGACCAAAAGCGCGCGCGAAACGGCGTCTTGGTCGAGCGCGTTGCCTTGCTCGACGCGCAGGTTGGGGTATGATGGGAACGGGAGGAGCGCGGTCAGCTTGGACGGGGTGCGGACCAGAGCCACGCACTCGTGTCCGGCGACCAGAGAGCGCTTGAGGGCTGAGAGAGCACAGCCACCTGTCGCGCCGAGGAAAAGGATGGCTTTGGGAGTAGCAGATGTAGAGGAAGACATCTTTGTTGCAGTGAGGAGTAAGGAGAGGGAGTAGAAGAATGAGTTGATGAAATGTGAAACAGATATAATAGTCTGGAGTTGGCTTCAAGGCTGACTTGACACCAGGTGTGCTTTGACTTGTCTGTGGGAGATGGATGGTTCTGGACTCAGAAGAGGGTGATGGAGTGGTGACACTTCGACGAGACAGAACAGAACGAAGGGAGAGGCCATCCCTTTTATCCTCGAGCTTACCCATTGGTAGACAGAACCAGCACACTAATTCCGGGAGGGGATATCTCGGTGATACCGACCAGGCGGATGGGGAAGAAGCAAAGAAGCAGGGGGAAAGTGCTCTGCATTGGTAGCCCTATAGAGCGTATTATTCCGCAATGCAGAAACCTACCATGTGGAAGAAACCAATGGAACGGCGATAATGACCGAAACTGGCGGCGACGAAGGCCGAAACGCACATGATTGGAGGCGCATCATCGTCCTCAACGTCACACAGCGCCCAAGCGAAGAATGAAAGGGGGAGGCCTAGAGGCTGAACCCTGGACGACACGCCCTCGAGCTCGTAGTCGACGACGCACTTCGCCCCATCGAACGCGACGCTGGAAGGGGGGGAGGCCGATGACTCCTGAGAGAAAATGAGAAATGCCGGGTCAGAAGTGGGGACGCGGGGGAATGGCCGCCCGGTGTGGCTTGCACGTGACGCCGGTGATGGGAACAGTTTTGCGGGAGACGCGGCGTGATGTTGGGCCGGGCCGGTTTTGTGGCGTTCGTCGCCCACTCGGATTCTCGGAGCCTCGGAGCATCAAAGTCGTCTTGGGCTTGCATTGGGAGCCTCCCGGACCTGGAGAATGAATCAGAGTAGCTTGCGGATGATGACGAATAAGGTGACAGAGAGATCTTGAGGGATTTTGGGCAACGTCATGTGTTTACGCCTCCTTTCTTCATCTTGACAGGTGTTCTGTTCGTTGGAGAAATGTTCGCGATGCCTCATGGGGGACATCAATTTTTGTGGCCTCTTCGGCTGGATCTGAATTGGCTCTCTCAACTGCTGGAACTTCTGTTTTTCCTTGCTCTCTCCCACGTCCTGCCCGCACATGCAGCTGAATTGGGTGTGGTCCAAGCTTCTCAAAATTCGTGCCGACTGCGGCTTGTCGCGGCGGCACCAACTTCGGTCACAGGGAACGAGCTGAGTGCGTTATCGCGATCGCAGCTCCACCGTATCAGTGGGGGCAGTTTTTTTGCATGCGGTATTTCGGCTTCGTTACTCCAAAATTTCCAGTCCTCACCTTTTGCGTTGTTTTGGAGCACCGAACCAACTTTTTTTTGGTCAGATTTGTTGCTTCGTTCTCTACACTTGCGTCCCTGGTCCGTCTATCTCCTCCTTCTTCTTTCTCTCCAACTCTCCGGACATGTTTTCGCGAGCCTCTTCAAAGGTGAGTTCTTTCAATTTGTCTTTCCAGCGGCTTCTTTTGCTTCTCCCTTCCTCCAGGCCATGGGTCCATTGGTGTTCAAATTCCCCGCTGCCAACCAACCAGGATGCCATTGCGCTTCGTCCTTTGCTTGTGAACAGAGTAAGGTAGCTGAGACTCGACCGCTAACTCTTATCGCCCCCGTCTTCCCTCGATACAGAGCTTGCTCCGGGTCGCGCAGCAGCCGGCCGTCGCCTCGAGACAGGCCGCCGGCGCTGTCCGCACGTTCGCGACGGTCCAGTCCGATATCTTCAAGCCTGCCAAGTATGGCGGCAAGTACACAGTGACGCTGATCCCCGGAGACGGCATTGGCGCCGAGGTCGCCGAGAGCGTCAAGACAATCTTCAAGGCCGACAATGTTCCCATAGAGTGGGAGCAGGTCGAGGTCTCAGGTCTGGACGACGCTACGCCATCCGGCAGGACCGAGGACCTGTTCAAGGAGTCGGTCGCATCGCTGAAGCGCAACAAGCTCGGCCTCAAGGGCATCCTCCACACCCCCATCAGCCGGTCCGGCCACCAGAGCTTCAACGTCGCCATGCGCCAGGAGCTCGACATCTACGCCTCGATCTCGCTCATCAAGAACATCCCCGGCTACAAGACCCGCCACGACGGCGTCGACCTGTGCATCATCCGCGAGAACACTGAGGGCGAGTACAGCGGCTTGGAGCACCAGTCCGTCCCCGGCGTGGTCGAGTCGCTCAAGATCATCACACGCGCCAAGTCGGAGCGCATCTCCAAGTTCGCCTTCAGCTTCGCCCTAGCCAACAACCGCAAGAAGGTTACTTGCATTCACAAGGCCAACATCATGAAGCTGGCCGACGGCCTCTTCCGGAGTACCTTCCATGCTACTGCCAAGGAGTACCCCACCCTAGAGGCCAACGACATGATCGTCGACAACGCCAGCATGCAGTGCGTCAGCCGCCCGCAGCAGTTCGACGTCATGGTCATGCCCAATCTGTACGGCGGCATCCTGTCCAACATCGGTGCCGCCCTCGTCGGTGGACCCGGCATTGTTCCCGGCTGCAACATGGGTCGCGACGTCGCCGTCTTCGAGCCCGGCTGCCGTCACGTCGGTCTCGACATCAAGGGCAAGGACCAGGCCAACCCCACTGCCATGATCCTGTCCGGCTCCATGCTCCTGCGTCACCTGGGCTTGGACGACCACGCCAACCGCATCTCCAAGGCCATCTACGCCGTTATTGCCGAGGGCAAGTACCGGACCCGCGACATGGGTGGTGAGGCCACCACCAACGAGTTTACCAAGGCCATCCTGGATAAGATGGAGGCTTTGTAAACTCGCCCACACTTTTTTCATCTGTTTTCGATTTTTATCTCGTCTATCCGGACATTTCCCATCTGGTGTTTGTCTTCTCTGGATGCTTTTAAGGTAGATTGGATACCCCCCATCCCCTAGAAGGTAGAGGCACACACCAACCAACCATACCAAACCACCCAAACACGCACGCAACCCGACCAGCCCGATGGATGGATGAGGATATTTATATATGACGCCACGGACGGGCAACGAGAAGTGACGACTACGAGAGAAATCAGAAAGAGGAGACCGATGGACAGATCGACGGACCGCGCCACGCGAGGGGCCGTGTGTATTGTAGGCAGATAGACTAGGACACGTATTATCATAGCAATGCATTTATTTTTTTTCGTTGATGACATCCTTTCTAACGTGCTTGCATCGATAACAAGTACCTAACTTGTGGAATAAGAAAGAGGGGACAGAGGGCAAGGAACAAGGCTCCTGACAGCCAGACATGCTGAAAGTCGACTTGCTCACCAATGTTCCGACGTGAGTGGGATCCTCTAGCAGAAGAAGCGAGGGGTGGAAAGAATATAGAAGGTTCAGCGGGAAATAAATAAGCAGGGGAGACACCAAGTTCCCGACCAGAAGAAGTAGACGCCACGAAATCTCGAAGCAAATAGTTTTTAGGACTAGGCCAGGAGAGATGATCAGATGGATAGATGGAAAAGGAGCTCAGATCAAGCGAGCTTCATCCTGACCACTCTGGCGCCACTCTTGCCGCTCTCATTCCCGGCGCCGCCCAGGACCATCCCCAGCATGGTTCTCGTCAAGCACAAGGCACACAAGAACTTAAGGGGCAGAACCATGATCAGCAAATATCCGGGCGACGATGATATACAAGTCTGTGGCCTGTCCGGCTGGGAGCAGCGACAAGAGCATGCCTCGGAGCACATCACGTCCTGACATATCCCGGAACGGTATCCAAAGGTACAGCTAACCTTAGCCTCAGGCGCCGCCCACAGTATCAGCAGTTGGGGGTCGTGTAAGAGAGGTGCCTCTGGGGGTGTTGCTGCCGGACTTGAGTGTTATGTCGAGCGGCAGGCACCGTTACAGCGGCGCTCGCTAGAGAGGTACGAAACACCGGGAGAGAGGCAAAAACCAAGTAGAAACATTGACGACTGAGCAGAAGTCACCGAGACACGGAGAGATACAGATCCACGCAGGAACAAGGAGAGAGGCAGCCAACCTAAGAATGTCTGTGGGTGCCTTTCAGAGGTGAGAACCGAGCCAAAGTTGCGGTAAGCCTTCAAGCTCGGCACACTGGCAAACTGGCAGTTTTGAACTCGGCACGTGGCCAACCGAGATGCCCACCGCCATGTAAGAAGTCGCAAGGCCACGCGTTTCGTTGTCTCCCGCAGGCCCCCTATAGTGGATGAAGAACGGAAGTTTTATCGGCCGCCACTAGCCCGCTCATGGCAATTCTCATCAAACCCATCTAGCAAGGGCTTGCTTAACACCTGAAACCGAGCCATCCCACCACGACAGGCGCCAACACCGCGGCCGCCGTCCTCGTCGTGCAGCAGGGTGCCTCGACATAGCTTTTGACGGCCCTGTTGCCCCCAGCAGTGAGCACGGCGAGCACGACGTCCGCTAACACAGTCACGCCTCGCTAGTCGCAACAGCTGCAGGAATCGCCCTTGTTTCTTGTACAAGCGTTTTTCGGCTGTGGTTGCTCTTGCCGCTGTCACTGCTGCCGTTTGGGAGATGGGGAGGACGGCGAGCTGTGTTGCCAATCCCGAGGAGATACCTCCCGAGGAGATGCCTCCTGAGGATTACCCCCCCCCCCTCCCCACCCTTTTTTTCGCGCGCGTGTCCTTGCCCGGGCGGGGGGACATGACCCCTTGCGGCTCTGCAAGCCAGAGAGAGGGCTTGTGGGAGTAGTCTGAATTCAGTCCAGGACGGGCTGTTATCAGCAGCGTTCTTCAGCAGCGTTCATCTTTCGTCTATAGCCTGCAGATACCAGCCACCGCCAAGTAGTGCCTGGGGCGGGAAAAATCTTCCACTTAAGGTCCTCGTCTTCTGACCCATATGTTGGGGACAAGAATAAACCTCTAACTATCTGATGATTCTAGACATGTCCTATTCCCAATCCGGTTGCTAGCCATATCATTTTATTTTCTTCGTCCGGATCACCGTCTTCCCAGCTTTCGTTCGTCTGGCCAATACCGAACACATCGACCGGCTCACACCAGAATGAAACCTCCCAGGAACCGACAGTCCATAGAACATCCCATCCGATGCAGAACGCAGACAAATCGTCCGCCTACGCCGATGCTTAATCTCGCTTGGTCGAAGTTCAAGACTTCTGGAACAAGGACCGAGGCGACGATTAGGCTGCCACGTACACTGATCGCCTTGGCAAGATGGCCCCCGCGAGATCGTGTTCCTCAACGTCAAAGGGAAACAACCGCGATAGGCCCCAGAGAATCGGAGACGATAGCCCCAGCATTAAGAGACTACGCTCTATATTGAGGAGGCAGCGAACGGCAAAGGAGTGACTGCCAGGGGCTAGGCCAGGCACGGGCATGGGCGGGCGCATGTCGAACCCGTCGTCGTCCCCAATGCTTTCCAAATTTCCATGGTATTTCCATGGTCTCCCATTCCAGTTTGAAGTGTGGATGATTATGAAAGGAAACACTGGAAGGAAAACACTACCACGCGGCATCGACGATGGTCTTCTACCTGCATGTGGCTGCTCAGGCTCCGGTTGGTGTGCTGATGAGCCGACAGTCGACCTCTCAGCCAAGAAAATCTATGGATTCGAATCCTGATTGTCCTTATTGTTACCCCGAGGAACAGAAGATTGAGATCCGTTGCGGAAGTTCCGAAACTACATCGGTGGCTACCTCTAGGTACAGGTAGCTAGAGCTAATGTAATGTCGTCGACAGGAGCTAGCGCGAAGACGGGGAGCTCCGTCGACTTTTGGCCCCAATCGGGTAATTCGGCTTTAACTTGACTTGAGCCCCCCACAACATTTAAGAAAAGTTGGGCTCCATTTTGGGCAACGTCAAACTGAAAAGGGTCCCCCAGCCCTATGACCCAAACTCGACCCAATTTCTTTCTTGGACCCCTTCAAACTGATCGTCTTGTTCGGACTCCTGGAGTTCGGATGACACGCAACGAATGGGATTCTGGGAAAATGGGCCTGCAATGTTCGGGCATGTCGAGCCAGGTGGCATCGTGCTGAGGTTGCCAAGCCCTCAACGTGGGTGCCTGATTAAATGACTCCCGAATCGAACCGCCGCAGGATTCTATCTCCAAACCCCCCGGCTTGGCTGCTCTGCCAGCGAACGTTATTTCTTAGCCTCTTTTCCTCTTCCTTTCCTTGCCACTCTCTATGTAGGTTGGTCGTTGTTGTACGCAATCCGTCGGCCTTGCGCCTCGCTCTGATCCGCACGCCGTTGCTTTTTAGAGCAGATCCTTCCTACGGACCATAAGCTGTGGATCTGGGTTCGCAACCGTTGAACCACTCACCCCAGCGTTCGCCCCGCTGCTAGTCCGAAGACCACCCAGACTACTGGCCGGACAGACGAGACTAGCACGAGACCCCGGCCTTTTTGCATCGCAACCGCAGCATTGTCGAGATGGACCGGAAATAGAAGCCGTCTTGGATGCTCCAATGGAACGGGTTAAAACACGTGCTAGACCCTTTTTGGGTTGGGGGAGTCGGGGAGATACAAGGAGTAGATTTATACGACGATGGGGATGGAAGGAATAAAAAAAAAAATTAAGGACGTCATTCACCCACTTCCAGCCCTTTCTTCCCTCCTCGTCCGATGTTAGGGGGAAACCCGAGACGAACTTTTGGGGGAAAAAAAATGACGTGGAATTCTTTGGCCAGATCTGGCGGCCGGGGAGCATCAATCTGACAGACACCCTTCCTTACGACTGGGTGGGTGAGCTGCGAGATTCGGGGCGCGAGGAGGAACTATCATACGAAAAAAGAAAACCTGAATCTCACATACAGGTAGACAACATCACCATTCCATGATGGATGACGATCCAGCAGCCCCTCGGCGCGGCCCGGCTGATCAAGATGCAGCAGCGGGGAGCGCCAGCTTGGAGATGCACCGGGTCGGTGGTAAGACAGAGACAGACAGCTTCACCTCGCGGATATCCTCATCTCCTGATTTGTCTCAAGGAGGAGGATGGGCAGGAGGACGTCCACCTCTCGTCTCTGACGCACCCTCCTCATCAACCGCACCTGGCCGCAACGAACCGAGTACCAGCGCCGACCAGCCGGACGACGACGGCGACATGGCGACGCCGAGACATGGCGGCTTCAATCGCGCCACCACCATGGAGGACGTCGAGCTCGTCGACACGAGACCTCCCCGGATGGCGAGCTTGTCGATGAGAGGTGTAAGTGGTGGGCACTACTACTACCACTCCCCGTCAGCATCCCTATCATCCTTCGCCTACGACCCAGCGGGCACCAGAGACAGAGACGGCGTCGTCCGGCCACAAGACTCGCAGTCCGCCTTACTCCATCACGACGACATGAGTCTAAGCTCGCCGTACCCGCCCGACTACAAAGCAGGCGACTACGCTTCCCTCCCCGCCGCCCCAGGAGGATTATCACAGCGCGCCTCGACGACGACAACCAGTCGGAAACGAATCTGGACCCGAGACAGAAGGAAAGCCCTCCCGCCCTGGCCCGTCTGGCGCCGCCGCATCCTCACCTCCTGGCCCATGTTCGCATTCTGCCTCCTCGGGGTATTGGCCGCCGCGGGCCACCACGTGTTCTACTCGACGCTCGACGGCAGGTCCGCGGAGGGCCAGGGCCAGCTGCTGATGCTGAGGTACGGGACGCTGCTGGCGTTCACGGCGAAGGCTGGGCTGGGCGCCGCGGTGGTGGCGGCGTATCGGCTGCGGGTGTGGAGCTCGGTGAGGACGAGAACGATGAGTGTGAAGGGGGTGGACGCGCTGTTTGCGGCGACGGAGGATGTGTTGGCGCTGCTGGGGAGCTGGGAGGTGTTGAGTAGGGCTAAGGTCGTTGCTGCTTTGGCGGCTTTTGTGTGGTAGGTTTTCTTCTAGGCGTGTGTGTGTATGCTCTCTTCCAGGCTCAGCTCTAGAGGCAAGGGACGAATGTAAGACAGCTACCAGCTAGCTGAGTCGAGTCGATGCTGATGCTGCTTGCCTTCAAAATCAGGATCGCCCCCCTAGTGGTCATCCTAACAGCCAACACCCTCCTGGTCGAGATGCGTACCATCGTCGACGAGACCTCCTGCCCAGGCATCCGCACCCTGAACTTCACAATGGAGGACGTCAACGACTGGCGCAAGCCGGTGCGCATCAAGAAGCTCTACGAGGTGCCCGTCTCGCTGTGGAACTCTACCTGGCCACAGGGCGTGTCCGCGCCCCAGGGCTGGTTCGACTACTACACGGGCGCGTCCCCGTCCTTCGAGCAGACGGCCACCATCGGCGCCTTCCTGGAGGGCGTGTCGGCGCGGAAGGGCGCGTCCCTCGAGATATGCGGCACGGGCTGGAACTGCTCGTTCAGCGTCGCCTACACCGCGCCCGGCTTCAAGTGCACCGAGCTCGCGAGCGGCGTGGGGTCCGTTCCCAAAAACCTGTCGCAGGAGTCCGGGTTCCAGGCCAAGCCCCCGTTCGGGACCGACTTCCTGCTGCCGAGGGGCCGGTTCGCGTACTACGCGTACACGACGGCGGGCGAGTACTCGACGCCGCAGATGGCCGACGTCGCCGTGGGCGGCGTGCCCAACACCCCGGCTCCCTGGCCGAAGAACATGGGCGCGTTCCGCACCGAGCCCGTGGTGTGGATCGGGCACGCCATCGTCAACAACCCGGATAATCCCTACCCTTCGAGAGGGAGGGCGGACACGGCCGCGTGGGAGGCGGCGTTCACGCCCAAGATCTTCGCGTGCGAGCACTACGAGGCGCGGTACGAGGTGCGCTTCGAGTACAGGGACGGCGGCGGGCAGGTCACGAACGTGACCTCTCGAAAGTTTCTAAGTCCGGTCGTCAACACGACGTACCTCCCGGGAGTGCTCGCCAACGACGGCACGGCCGACAACATCACGGCCGTGCCCGAGTCGAACTACGTCCGGCCGGGCAACGGCGGGGGCGGCGACCTGCACCGCTACCGGCGCACGGCGGCCTACCACAGCATTAGCTCCGTGGTGCGCGAGTTTTTAAATGGTACCGTCGAGCTGCCCATGGAGGGGTCCGCCATCCTGCCCATCGCCAACACGCCCGCCATCCAGACACGGCTGCTCGACCACAGCAACGACTTCTTCCCGCGCCCGGACCTGATGGACCAGGTGGCGGCCTTCTACGACGACATCGTGCTCTCGATGCTGTCGAACCCGCAGTTCGCCGCCGTCGTGTGGGCGAGTCGGCCCGGGGAGCAGAGCGGCGGGAGGACGAGCGCCGAGGCGGCCACTGACGCAAACGGGGCAACGGTGGAGGATTATAAGTATAAGTGCTCCAAGTCCCGCACCGCGAACGTGTACAGCTACCACGCGCGCGACCTGTGGATCGTGTACGCTATCGCTATCGCGCTGACGCTCGCTGCTATCGCGGCGGGGCTGGTCGCGGCCGTTGCCACGGCTGGGTGGGATGATGATGATAACGGAAATGGCACTCAAGTAATACCGAGGAATACGCGGTTCTCGAGCATCGTATCGGCGACGCGCGGACCCGCCCTCGACGGCTTGGCGTGGACGAGCAAGGGCAAGGACGGGGAGCTTGCGTCCAGCGTGCTGGCGGCTAGGATCGGGTTCGGGAAGCTGTTGTCGCCGCCGTTACCGCATATGCCGAGGCCGGATAGCGGCGGTGGCCATACTGATGATGGGTTTGGAGAAGGAGAGGGAGAGGGGGCGAGAGCAAATGGTTGGTCGAGCGGTGTGCAGCTGTACCAGCACCTGCACCAGCAACCGCAGCCACGGTATGGGTTTGGGCTGGAGGGCGAGGTGTTGCAGCCTCCTAGGTAGTATGGTATAGCCATTGATCTCTCTGTGAAAACAAATGATCCTCCTTTTAATGTAGATGTTTAATCGCGTCTATGGGTATCTAGTAGTACAAGGTGCCTGGTGCCTGGTGCCTGAGCGAGCCTTCTTTCTTCATGTGCTGTTTTCCGTAAGTATCCTCGTTCCTCGTGTGTTCCTTTCTTTCTTGTCTTCCGTTTCTTGTGTGTCTTTCTGGTATCCTCTAGCCAACTATCTTCCTCCTAACCATCCAGCTGGCGTGGATATTCCGGCCCAACACCCACTTCTTCACACCCTGTGGGTCGGCGTCGTTCAGATCGCGCACCACATCCTTCATCGCCGGCTCGACGTCGAACGTCGACTCGGCCACGCCGTGCACGAGCTGGCCCTGCGGGTCGGGCCAATCCCGAACGACGTAGCGCCCGTACGCGCGGCGGCACAGCGACTCCTGGAACGAGAAGGCCGCCAGCCCGTCGTCCGGGATGCGGCCGAACAGCACGTCGATCCGCTCGAGGCCGGGCATGTCCTTGATGACGTACAGGATCAGATACATGGAGCTGTCGAACAGGGCGTAGGGCAGCGCGATGCGTGCGCAGTCCGCGAACTTGGAGGGCGTCACCCGGAGGCTCCTCTGGAGGGCACCGAGCGCGTTGGCGGACGAGAGGTCGGCCGTGCCGCAGAAGAGCACATCGAGCTCCGGCCGGTAGCGCCGCGCCGGCACCTGCATCTCCGCTGGCTGCTGCAGGTTCACGGGACCCCGGCGGCGGCGGCGGAGGGGTTCGTCGTCGTCCGTCTCCATCGGCGAGAGCAGGTAACAGTACCGTTCGTGGGAGGGAGGGATGGCCTGGCGCGTGGAGAGCCGCGTGTACGGGACGGTCGGCGGCGGGGGCGACTGCGCGGCGGCGTGCTTCTTGGCGACGGACCGGGACTCGGAGCACACGTGCATTGCGACGGGGAAGCCGGTCGGCACCATGTGGGGGAGGGTGTCGCCGTAGTCCCGACCGCACACGACCAGGCGGGTCGGGGCCTCATCGTCCTCGCGGGGGGGATAGTGGAAATCGCAGAAGAAGTAGACCTCGGGCTCGGGGTCGCCGTCGGGGTTGGGGAGCGTCATGTCCCAGATCTTGAGCCGGAGCTCGACGGGGAGCCGGCTGAAGTAGTGCCAAGAAGTGTCTGACGCCTTGTCGGGGGGTTCTGTCGTGGTGGTCGTCATCGGCGCCATCATCGTCTTGGGGCCCATCATGGTGGGTGGTTCCTCGAATCCTTTGCCCTTGTCCGTTGGAGCTTGTTGCTGCTTCTTTGCCGCCGCTTGAAGGATCAGGTCAAGTGTGAAGAGATGGTAAAGGGGGTAGGTAGAAGCATGGTAAGAAGGTTGCAAAGATCGGCGGGCGACTGGGGATTTATATAAGTTATTTCTTGAGGAGGATGGTGGCTTGCGGCTAAGAAAGGGAGAGGAGGGGGAGGGGAGCTGGAGCGGAAGGGAAGGGGAAATGGGGCTCAGGGTCGCGATACCGAAGCTGGATGCACACTGCGATCCGTGCACCTTGACAGCTCAGCTCCAGTTTTGAGCTTGAGAAGTGGGGGGACAACAGCCCAGGGTCCCATGGAGGTTGCCCCTGCCAGAACATCAAGGACGCGTCCGCCTTGTGCAAGGATTGAACAATTAACGCCAATTAAGTTAACGCCCTTTCTTCTTCTTCTTATTCTTTCCACAATGTCTTCATCAAGCGGTCTTTGGTTATCAATTCGAAATGGAAGAGCCCCTTGTAGCCCGCGAGCCAGGCAGCACCTCTGAGGAGCGAGAGCTAGACGAGCTCCGCATGGTAACTGATTTCCACCTTACCAGGGAATTTCTGCTCGCTCGCCCTGTTCAAGACACATGGCGTGACGTTCGACGACCTCCCTATCGAGGTACTCAGGGCCGCGTTCAAGGCCGCCTTCGTGGGTAGAAAGGTACGGCAAGCAGGCATTCGCCTACCCAATCGAGCCCATCATTGCTCGTGGCGTCGTATATGTTGTATTTGTTGTCTCCGAACCATTGCTAATCCATTGCCATGACCGCACTTTACCTACGCAGTTCAAGCCATCGAAAGAACAAGTCGGGAACACTCAGCTCGCGACTCCGACAGAGACAGCCTCAATTGACAATTCTACGGACGGCAATGGCGGGCAGCACTCCGCCCAGGCAAATTCCACCCTCGACAGGAGCTTTCGTGGAGCCGGAACCGTTGGCTCAACTAGAGGCACAGGCGGAGGCGGATACGCGTGAACGCAGTCTGGCAACTGCCCAGATACAGAGTCAGAGCACGGGACAAGATTGCCCAGATCAGTCGGCCGGGGTCCCTACGGAGCCAGTCGATCAGGGTCCCAAACTTCTGTGCCAGCGAACATCGAAAACTTATGGCGAGCACCCGATGAGGCTCCTTCGAAGCTATTTCACCCATCGAGACTACTCTCTGAATCCCGCCAATTTCCTGGGCCACCACTGGGACTCACAGGTCTGGACAAGGACTCCCATTCTCAGATCTACGCGGTTGTCGAACTGATCCCCAGCCTCTATGCCCGTTCGTTCGGACCGAAGTATAATAGGGTACTGTTTATCGGCTGGTGGCGCAGCTTTCCCACGGAGCCCCAAGCCAAGGCCTGGGCCATTGAAGCTGGCCGAAAGGCAAGGGAGACTGCGGATGTCCAAGACAACCCTTGCACGAAAGCCGTTGCCATGGACAAAGACGCTTCGATGGAAGAAGGGGATACAACTTGCGTGGCGGAGCAGTCTCCAACCGTCGAGGCACCCGGCCCGCTTGAGGAACAGGAAAAGACAAAGGAGGCTCAAGCCAACGACCCCACTACGACCAAGGCTGAAATGCCCCATCATACCATAGAAACGGCGGCCAAGCCAGTCGAGCAGGCTCAGAGCACCGTCGCAGTGCCAGCCAGTGGCAACATCGACCCGCGCCAGCCCGCCACAACCGACCAGTCCAGAGGAAGTTTGTACATGCTGAGTCGAGCGGAGTCCGAAAGGCTCTGCAAGAACCCGGCCAGGTTTACGACATGGCTCCAGTCTGAACCCCTGTTTTCCAATCCTCGGAAACTGTACGATATTGCAGGTGTCGACTCCCCCACTCTAGACATGATCCACCACATCGTCCAAAATGCGCCACCCCAAGCTTGCCTCTAGGCCGAGACATACGGACTCTCCGGGGAGAACTGGGTCTGTGTCGGTCTGAAGAGCGGCTTCCCTCTGGGTTATAAGAGGTTGAAGCTCGCTGAGAAGGCGGCACATAATGTGATGATCTAGATGGATGAGGAGCTGGCAAGACGACGCGCCGTGACTTCATATCCTCTCCACGAGATCTACCTCACGACCCTCGCCGACCGACTCCGACGGGGCCGACTCCCGGAGCCTGGCGAAGAACCACCGTCCATCGTGGGCTCCTATTGCCTCGAGTGCAAAACCGTTGGGAACGTCTTGCAGCCCGTAATAGGGGACCACCAAACACTCATGCTGGATATCAAGAGCGCGGGAACACAATATCCCGAGCTTTACCTGGCTTCTCTTCGTGGACAGTTCTCGAGGGGCCATTTGATTCTCTCTCCCTACGATCCTGCGATCAGCGAATACTTGGCCGGCAAGGGGAGATCGTACGGCGGCCTCGGCGGCGACCACCTCCTCTGGCAGCCGTACTACCCCCGAGATCCGCCCCCACAACAGCACACGCAGCATGTCCAAAGTGTCGCTCGCAGTGATGCAGAAGCCGGTTGTCCCCGCCGCCGCAAGCGCAGAACATTTGATGTTGATGGCGCATCAAGCAGCGGCAACGACGCAGACAGCGAACTCAGAGACCCCTCTGCGGCTGCCCCGCTAGCAAAACGGCTCCGATACGACCACGGCGTAGGCGAAGCCGTGCTGAACGACACCGCAGGGCTCTTCGTGTCCGATACGGTCCGGAACAGGTTCTTCGTCCAGTGGATTGGGACCTCGGAAGGTATGTTTATTCCGGGCGCACACAGGGGCGTGGTGTGGGCGTCAAGGGAGAAGGGCTTTGCCGAGTTTCAAGGGCTGTTAGGCTTCGAGCATGGGCAACCAGGCGGGGTGGAAGGAGTAAAGGAGGTTGAGGTGCTAGCGAGGAAGATGAGTGATACGCCGGAGGAGTTTGAGTTCAAGTTAGCCAGTCGCATGAGCAAAGTGCCCAAGACGAACCCTTTTCTATGGGGGTTAGATGAACACTGAGGAGGGACTGGTTGGCTGACTGCTTCTGTGATCGGCGAGATAGAAAGGGAATTGAGTGCACCTGCCGGGTAGAATCCCCCCCCGCCTTTACGTTACCTAATTTACGTTACCTAATATCTATCTTAGATGACGCCCGCGCCGTGCTGGGCAGGTAATTGTATCATCGTGTTAATGTACAACAATGTAGATGTATAATTTCTGCCGCTGAGAGAGGAGAAGAAAGAGTAAGGGCTGAGCGTTGGAGGGAGCCGAGTGGCTCGAGGAACACTACGCCACCCCTGAAAATGGATGGTGCACGGGCCTGGTTCAGCGTGCACTTTCGACACGCCAAAACATAAGGCAACTCCAGCCAAGGGACCCTTGCTAATGACTTATGAAGGTTGCCCCTTCCCGCGAGAACAGCGAGGACGTGCACAATTAAACCTTTTCTCACCGATCTATCTGAGCTTTCTTCTTCCTGCGATGTCTTCATCAACCGGAATTGCATTGGCTGTCCGCAACTATGGCACAGCCCGCGGCCGCGAGCCAAAGACAAGCCGGCAGCAATTCCGAGCTTCGCGAGCTTCGGTTGGTGACTGACCACGTCCTCACCAAGGAGTTGATCCTCTCCCAATTTAAATCCCATAATGTCACGCTCGAAGACCTTCCACTCGAAGTGCTTAGGACAGCTTTCAAGTCCGCCATCTTGGGTGGGTTGGTAAGTTAGCAACCTAAGGCAACGGGCAACGATGCCTCCTCCCGCGACTCTCAGTGCTGTCGCCTTGTCTGCATCTACCTATACTGACGGGCTCTACCTCTCGTCTGCCTCTCTATATAGTTCGAGGCCTCGAGGTCCAGAAATGACAACCCTCAGTCGGCACACACGGCGGGCGAGCAAAGTAGTACGCACGGCAGCCCTACTCGGAACAGCACTCGAAACAGCACGGTGGCCGACAGCGATGCACGACATTTCCCCAATGCGAGCATCGAGGCAGATTCGCTGGCGGATCCTACAGCCGACTCGGATACGGTGGCTCCAGGGATGCAATCTCCAGAGGCGCGGCGGCAGCGGTCGGCCACCATCGGCGACCCCAGCCAGTCGCAAGTTTTGTCACGGCGAGAGTCCAAACGATTCGCCGAGTTCCCTCGCAACTTCATCCGGGAATACTTCACCAACGACGACGGCACACCAGATCACATGCGAACTCCCGGGGCAGTGGGACTCATGGGTTTTGACTTCAATGCCCGCGCTCGGGTCAGCTGGGAAGTCGACCAAGTAGCCGGCCTACATTCCTATGCTTGGGGACCGACGGAAGACAGGATATTGCTCGTGGGCTGGGCGGGAAGCCTCCCCTCCCCAGCCGAAGCCGAAAGGCTGGCGGATATCGAGGCGTGCCGCGAGACGCTCGAAGAAACTGCGGGTGAGAAAATCGGGGTGCCAAGGAGTCCCGAGAGGCTCCACGGGATCTACGTGGCCCGCCGACAGCTTGCGGCCCTGACTGAAGGATCCAGTGCGGCGGGGATGGGCGGAGAGCCGTCCATCATCGGGTCGTACTACGCCAAGGGCCTTCCAATCGGGCCCAAGTGGCAGCCTTTCCAGGCAAAAGATTGGCCTCTCGAGCTCGAGATCCACGAGACGGCCCGGCCCGATATTCATCGGGCGGCCATTCGTGGGAAATCCGTCAGAGGAGAGATGTTCTTGTCACGCGACAAGAGGAAGCTTTCGGAATACCTCGCCACAATCTCGCTCTACCAATACCCGGATATCAGGCACGATGGAGTGGACTACTGGGAAAACTACCACGTCGAACAGGTCGATCCCTCGACGCACCACTCCGGCACCCGTGTTAAGCACGAGTCGGACCCCGGCGAATACCAGCCACCTCCGGCAAAGCGGCCGAGGCTCCTGCATTCCGCGGGAACGTGCCTCGCGGCAGCGGCGGCGAATGGTGGCGGCGGAAGCAGCAGCAGCGCTGGCGGCACCGCCGCCAATGATGACAGCAACAGGTTCTTTGTCCATTGGACGGGCAGCACTAACTCCGGAAAGGTCAGAGGGACGCACAGGGGCGCCATCTGGTTCTCGAAAGCAGAGAACTACGCAACGTTCTTGGGGAGGATAGGCTTCCAGACTGGCAAGGGCGGCCAGGCCTCTATCACAGGCTACAAGGTATCGGATAATCCGGCAGAGACTTACCCATCCCTTACTAAGGTACATGGGGGAGCGAACGATCGATAGTTGGCCGGAACTTCTAAGCTGAACTTAAGGTGTTCGAACATCTTACGGGCGGCAGGGGCAGGGAAAGACTTAGACAAAGCTCTGCGTAGCCCGGCTTGGGGAATATCTTTCGTGGCTTCCTGGGCCATCAGCTGGGCAGATTCTAATAGACACTTGTAATTCTCATGTATACTTTCCCACCTTACACACCCCGCGGATCACAACTGTATTGTATTCACCCATCCTTGCTCCACGGCGGGATACCCTGCCGTCCATCTCCCTACCAATCCCAGTCCTACCTCGCCTCAACGTGCCTCTGTATGGCTTGATGAGAAGCGAAGCACCTTTGAGCATGAGCCTAGCCCTCGCCAACACATTATCCGTGGATGTCCTGCAAGTTCGGACTCGACGCCGGAAGAGAAATGGCAAATCTGGCCCCCCATGCAGGCGGCTGACGACCTCCCCAAGTCGCTGTTCAGCGGAGGAGCCACATTGGTAAACTGTTCCCCTGTGGCCGCCACCAGTTCGAGTACGCTAGAGAAGCAGAACGGTGCCATTTTAATTACCAAATACGAGTGTCGATCCGGCATTCAGTTATACAAGCAGAGCTCAAATAATCAGCCCCTTCTTTGCCAAAACCGGACCTATGGTAGTCCCTCGCGATAAGTCCGGACATCCCGGAGATCCAGCCCCTAGTACGTCCGGTTTCTCCGGGCTACTCATCGGAACACTTATCCAAAATGCATACTGATTGACAGAAACCGAAGGCAAAGAGTCCATTAGTGCATGTATTTCGGAACATCTTCTTAGAACCGGATTTCTTACGAATGCCGTTTTCTGCCTGGGCTTGCGCCAGTCATCAACACACTTACGCACCCCCTCCAACCGCAAAGTGCGATGCCTCGCAGTAGAAACCCGACGAACATGGTCGAAAAGAAAAGCACGATGAGAGCAGCATAAATGAGAAGACAGCAATATAAAGAAGAAGGCGGTTCTGCTAAAAACACGCAAAAGGAGATTCTGGCAGCAAACGACACCCAGCGAGCCTCGTTCACTAGAATCGAAGGGTTCATCAGAACTTACTACCGAGAGCTTACAACCGAGCCTGAGCAAAGAGTAAATGAACGCAATGGCGTCACCTACAAAAACCCTCTTCCTAACCGGCGCCAACTCAGGCGTCGGCCTCGCAACGACGCGGCTCCTCCTCTCCAAGGGATGGAACGTCTTCGCCACTGCGCGCTCGCCGGACGCCGCGGTCGAGCTACAGGCCCTCCTCCTCGGGTCCCCCGAGGCCGGGGGACGGCTTGCGATCCACCCCATCGACCTCTTTGATCCTGCCACCTTCCAGCCGGCTGTCGATGCTGCCGTTGCCCGGTTCGGCATCGTCGACGTGCTGCTCAACAATGCCGGGTTCGGGCAGACGGGGCTGTTCGAGCAGCTTGGCATGGAGGACTGGCGGAAGCAGTTCCAGGTGAACGTGTTTGGTATGCCATAACCGGACGATGCCTCCCTGCATCTTCCCCTTCTTTTTACCACCCTTATCTACGAAGGCCGGCAGATACTTGACTTGGTGCCTGCCTGCTAGGTATCGAGGTACAAAGGTACAGACAGAGAGGTACGGGCCTACTAACTGACTGCCACCTGAAAATGGACACACAGGCCAGATCGAACTCACAAACCTATTCCTCACTCACTTCCACGCAACCTCCACCCCCTCCCGCCCACGCACCATCCTCTTCACCTCCTCCGGAGCAGCGCACTTCTCCCTTCCGCTCATGGGCGCCTACAGCGCCTCCAAAGCAGCGCTCGAGTCACTCGTCGAAGCCATGCACCACGAGCTCTCCGCCTCTACTTCATCCACGATCACAGCCAAGATAATCGTCCCATACGGCGGCATCACCACCACGAACTTCGCCTCCCCCTCCAGCGCGACTCCGCTTCTCGCCCAACTCTTCGCCCCCGACCCCAACAGCAGCGTCAACACAGACGAAGATGAGAAGAAGAAGCAAGAGAAGCTAAGAGAGAGATACACCCCGCTCGCCACAAAAGTGGCAGCGCTCTTCTCGTCATGGAGCAGCAAGTCCATGCCGACTACGGCACCCGCCGAGACGGTGTGGAGGGCCGCCACGGACGGGAGGGCGGACCAGCTGCGGTACTTCGTGGGGCCGAGGGACGGGGGGCCGGCGCTGAAGAGGAGGTTGAGGGTTGATGAGGGGGTGGGGGAGACGCCGGATGGGGTCGATGGGGAGTATGTTGGGTTTATGAGGGGGTTGTGGGCTTGAGATTCTGTTTCTTGTGGTGTCAGGAAAGGAAGGGAGAGATAGGTGGGGACGAGGAGGACAAAGTGGAAGAGGGTGGAAGGACGGAGGACAGCGAGTTGGGGGATGTTGGAGGGGAGGTTGGAGGTTGGGGCTTAAGTAATTAGAGGTTGGAGGAACAGGACGAACGGTATGGGGACTGTGGGAGGGAGAGGCCGATGCTGGATGGACGGGAGTGGTTTCACTTCGATGTATTGAGTCGGTGCGACTTTCCTCCTTTGCTTGCACGGTTTAGCATGTTAAATTGGAAGCTGAGGGCAGAATATGCGGGCTGAACAAGGTGAAGTTGATGGGGCTTACTTTATTCGAGGAGGACGAGGAGGAGGAGGAGGAGGAGGAGGAGGTGGGGGAAGAGGGGGAAGACCGGCAGAGACAGCTTCCGGGAATTTGAATGTACTTGAGCGCAGATAGATACCTGGCGTGCAAGGCAGTTCGCTGCTCGCGCGACAACAAATGTCCTTGGGTATGATCAACCAATGTTGAACTGCGTACATGCCCTGCGTGCCTCGCAGATAGTAAGCAGGTAGCAGATACATAGATAGCCGATCAGCTGTGTAGTGGCACGGACCAGTAGAAAAGTCGGGAACACGCCACTCGGAGGGCGTACCCTATCAGTCTGTGTTGAAATAGCAGTCGAATATCCGTCCATCAATGGGTACGGCATTCGGAGGTAGTACCTCCAGTCTATGCACGGAGAAGCAGATCAGGTACTGGAGTAACTGGGGAGGCACACGCGACGTAAAGATCGTTATGAGTTGAATTGATCTGCATCAGGGGATATCATCATCGCTTGTTTGTCACAATTTCTTCCGCGACACACTCCTTTCTACCTTGATTCAGCACATACTCACGGCCGCGGCGACAAGACTAGGTACTCGATTTAAATTATCCAACTGACATGGAAAAGAAAGAAGAGAGGAAAACATGTTTGACGGGAGAAGAAAAGGGGGTGTGTAGACTTGAATCCACACTTCCTCCTCCATTGTCTCCGCCGACATCAAAGGACTACAACATAAGTCCCTTAAACCTTCTGCTCGACAGGAGCGTTGTGAGCATCCTGGAGGGCAGCAGCGTTGGGCTGGTTCTTGCCCATGTACTTGGTCTTCTTGAGGGTGTTGAGCTCGTCCTCGATCTGGTCGTAGTGCTTGAAGCAGAGCCAGAAGGCGGTGCCGCCGATGAAGGCGATGATGGCGATGGAGCCGTAGTTCCACAGCAGCAGCGGGTCGATCGACAGGGGCGTCCAGCCCTGGCCGATGGCGGCCGAGAAGGCGGACATGAACAGGTTGACGCTCATGACGAGCGACTTCATGTTCTCGGGCGCCTTGGAGAAGGCGTACTCGTACGACGTCACGTTGGTGAAGATCTCGGAGATGCCGATCAGGATGTAGGGGAGGCACTGGGCCCACACGTTGATGGGCGCCACGCCCTCCTCGCACTCGGTGGCGAGCCAGCCGCACGGGCTCATCTGGTAGATGTAGTACTGCATGACCGTGGCGGCGATCATTGAGAAGGAGCCGAAGAAGAACCCGACGGCCATGCGCTTGATGGGGGTGAAGGAGATGCCCATCCGGCGGAGGCCGGGGTAGAGGATCATGTCGAAGATGGGCACCATGATGACGATCGAGACGGGGTTGAGGTTCTGGATCAGGTCGTTGGGCGCGCCGTTGAGCGTCATGGACGCCGCCTGCGACGTGAGGTTGCCGGTCATCTGGTTGTAGCTCAGGTGGAAGATGGGCAGGAACAGGAAGACCTTGCAGGCCTTGAGGCCGCGCTTGACCTCGTCGACCCACTCGTCGTCGTACGTCATCCACTTCGGGCGCTCGTCCACGGGCACGTTGGACGGCTTGGCCAGGTCGAGGTTGACGCGCTTGAACCAGCCGGACCGCTTGGAGCACCAGAAGAACATGCGCATGAACTTGGACATGACCGAGCCGGTGGGCGGGGTCAGGATGTACTTCTTCTTGTTGAGGCCCAGCACGATGGGGCAGATCAGGAAGAGCACGGTGGGCAGCAGGAAGGCCAGCCAGAAGCCGTACCACTTCTCGACGAACACCATGGCGATCTGGCCGGCCGTGGCGCCGACGTTGATGGCGAAGTAGAACCACAGGAAGATGCGCGTGTTGGTGATGGCCGGGTCGACGATGACGCGCTCGCCGGTCTTGGGCAGCGTAATAACGCGCATGCGGGTGTCCTGGTTCTGCTCGGCCAGCATGGGCGAGATGTTGGCCTTGAAGAAGCCGGTACCGACGCAGAGCGTGATCAGGCCGATGATGAAGGCGGCGAAGGCCGAGTCCGGGTTCCTCAGCACGGCGGGCGCGGCGGAGGCGGTCAGGATAGCGTGGGCGATGGTGGAAACGGCGATGGCGATATGGATGGTCCAGTAGCGGCCCAGGCGGGCGTCGGCGATGTAGGCGCCGACCAGCGGCATCAGGTAAGCGAAGAACTGGTTAAACAGGACCAGGCCCTGCGAGGCCTGCTGGCCCATTCCCAGCGCGCCGGGCGTGCCGTTCGGGTTCGGGTTGGAGCCCGTGGTGGAGCCCTCTGGCATTTTGCGCTGGATGAAGTTGGTGTACATGATGGACGTGCCGTAGTACGAGAAGCGCTCGCACAGCTCGGCGAAGGCGATGGTGTAAATGCCCCATCGGATCTTGCCTGACACGCGCCGCAGCGTGTGCATCTCCTCCTCGGTGGGCTTGTCGTCGAAGTCGTCCGAGTCCGACTCGTGGATCTGAGGGTGCGTCTTGTTCACATCCATCGAGCCCTTGCCGGCCATGATCTCCTTCTCCGTGCCCTGTACGTCCGCCTCCGGGACATGCGCCTTGGCGATGAGCTCCGTTTGGTAGCTGGCTTGGTTACTCATTTTGGCGGACTTTTGTTGCTCTGAGAAATATGTCCCTTCTTTGATGGGGGAAAGTGATGATCTCTCAAGATATCTCTCGAGATCGATCACAACAAGCAAGCAGGCAAGCCTTTGTTTTGCTTGAGGGAAAGAGAGATTAAGAGGGGTAACAGAAAAGAGAGCCACGAGGGCAACGGCAGCGGGAACGGAATGGAGGGGGGAAGGGAGTGAGTGAGTGAATGAGTGATCAGCGGAAGCGGTCCAAATGAAACACAAAGTGCTCGGGATCGCAGTGAAGATCGGCAGATGCTATGGCTGGCAGCTTGGCCTTAATGCCAATTTTCTGGTGCTGCTTCACACTCTCTTGCTTCAACTGCTTCTTGCTGCTGCAAGATAAAGCTGGGGCAGGTTATTATAGCCTGAACCCAAGATGCAAGGCAGGCGAGGACGGGAGGGAGGAGGAGAGGGTAGGGGGACACACGCAGCTTCTTCTGGGAGCTTGGAGCTGGGCAGGTGGAACAACAGGAGAGGTTATATACTTGTGACCATATATGGCGGGCGACACCTTCTCAGCTTGTTCACTTGCCTCCTTCCCGCCGTTCACTCTCTTATTGAAACTTATTGCCTGCCAACCTTGTCCCCAAATACCCACTTGGGCTTGCAGGGGAGGGGATTCGGGGACCAACCGGGCTGCCTGCTTTGCCCAATGGCCAATCTTCCTCTGCCTGCCTGTCTCCCTGCCTGCCTTTTACAGGGTGGTGTTCTTATCTGCCAGTGCATCCATGATCCATCCATCCATCCATGATCCATTCTTGGGTTGGCCACCGCAAATCTCTCCGGGGGGTGGGTTCGGAAGAGCCAAAGGTTCAAACGAGTGAGACTGTACTTCGTACCACAGGACAAGGGTTGCAGGCAATCTGGTCGACCTGCGGAGGAGAAGAGGTGAGGGGAATGGGATGGGACACTGGAACACGACATGGGAATGGATGGATGCTCGGATGGTGGCATGGTGGATGGGAATAATGCAATGGGATAGGATGGAGATGCAACCAAGCAACAAACGGGCCAACCATGGTCCACGGCGCCCAGCCAACGCAAGCACCAGTGAGTGACATCAAGGGTCCAGAGTACTGTTTTCACGGATTGTTGGGGTTCCAGTGTTCGCCCGCGCCGTCGCCGTCATAGAGCGACAGAGACAGAGGCGGCAAGGATCTGCCGTAGTGGCCGCCTCTTGCAGTAGGCTCTCTGGCGTGTCCGTGATGCCTCGGGCCATTAGCCTTTTGCAGAGGGTACATTTGTGTGCCGCCTCCCAGCCTTCCTTTCTCGCCTCTTGTCGTGGACGCCGAGAGGGTCGGTCCAGACAGAGCCAATCGGGCTGCCAAGGCTCCAGAACAATTAAGGTTGATGATCAAGTCGCCACTTGTTGAAATACCTACCTACCTAGGTACCTAGGCACCTCCCGTCTTTGACCTTCTACCTTCGTGTTAGAAGTGATGGAAAAGGAGATAATAAAAAAGCCTTCTTACATTAGTAGTCCACACACAGCCTTCCTCCCTGGCTTCCACTGGTTCCTGTCAAGAGTGGTTAGGGAATCGGCGTTTTGGTCGTGTGCGCGCGCGTGTCTGCGCGTGCTGTGGGACACACTTTCCATTTTGCTCGTGTGATACCGTGGGAACGGAGGGGCAAAATTCGTACGGCGGTGCTCTCCGTCGCCCAAGAGTCTGTCTGGTCTTGTCAGTCTGCCTTCCGGCTGCCTGTGTTGCCCTGTCTCTCATGTCTCTGATCTTGACTTTGACCCTTCTCGAGACCGAAAGGTATGCCTGCTTTAGGAAGGTCGATGGTCGATTCAGATAGCACGCAAACTGGGCCCGCTGATTGGGTGATCGGTCGAAGACGTTACGGAGGATCGCGGCCGCTTGGCATTTGACTTGCGCCGGACTTGGCGGGCCACTGCGTCCTCCACATTCCCCTCCCCCCGGCTCTGCTAGCGTTCCCCTCATCAATGTCCCCAGCTCCCTGTTTTGACTCCCCTCCTCCCCTCCCTCCTCCCTCCTCTTTCTCTCTTCTTGCCGCTCTCGTCGTAGTTGCCGCTCATCTGCATGCGATGAGGTCTTGCATCCATCTGTTGGAGATTTCGAGCCCATGCCACATGTTTGCTTTTGCTCTTTTTTGTGCTTCTGTGCCGTATCATTAATCGTACGTGCTTGTGTATTGTCCTCCGTCCGTATTCACTCCCCACAAAGTCTCGATACCGCCGGAGTGGCTCCGTGTCTCCTGACTTTCTAGAATGGCTTCGTTTCTTGTCGTCGCTGTTGTTGTTTTATCACCCTGTTGTTCCGATTTTTTTTCTTTCATTCTTTTTCTTCTTCTTCCTTCTCCTTGCCTCGTGCTCTTCTATTAGTCGTCAAAACTCAAGCAGAGCCTCAGCTAGGGCCGGCACAAAAAACATAGCCTCCCCCATGCTGTGCCAAGTAACCATGACGATCGATCCGGCCACGGCAAAGCTTCTTTGGTCATAGTGCTCATGTAGTAGGGCGTCAGCGGCTTGTGCTTTTTTTTTTTACGAGGGCGGGTGTCGTCAAAACGGCGCTGGGGAGCGGCGTCTGGTCTTGGTTGCGACTGGTTAAGCGGTTGCCACAAGGGGGATGGGATGGGATTTGGGGCTTGGTTTTGGGGGGGTGTGCCGCTGACTTCCCCTAAAACAAAGCAAGAGAACTCTTGACCCCGCCAATGCAGCCGTGCTATGCCGACGCCCACAAATCAACGGAGGCGGGCACGAGGGCTTCCATTCCAGCTTCGAGA
Source organism: Ophioceras dolichostomum (assembly GCA_003049485.1). Lineage (NCBI taxonomy): Eukaryota > Fungi > Ascomycota > Sordariomycetes > Magnaporthales > Ophioceraceae > Ophioceras > Ophioceras dolichostomum. Next base: position 67,567 of record PYST01000041.1, on the reverse strand, counting down.
AGGTTGGCCTACAGACCTAGCGGAAAAGGGGGAGGCAAAGAGGCAAAAAGAAGGCAACTGGGAGAGCACACGTGAGCGATCACCGAGATAGGTGCTTTTTCGAATCGTCGCCAACCAACCAATAATTCAACCGTATTGCAGCTGTACTGTGTTGATCAATTATGTCGGTGGCGTCGATTGCAGCCACTGGAAACGTGGAGAGAGTCGAGACAACTCGTGTGAGATGTCGTGATGAGGAGAACGGCAAGGATTTCGAGACAGCACAGACTCCATGGGGCTTCTTCGGCGCCTTCCCGACGCGATGTGATAAGAAACCCACCTTCAGTGTCATTTGGGTTAATAACCACGTGCTCATAGCGACCTCCTTCCACATTCCCAGCCATTTGCCCCGTCTTCTCCCATGCGCTTGCTTCAGTTGTTCAGGCCACCAACAGTTCTACTTGCCTCACCTGCTTGATTCGCAACAAGCGCCCTTTCTTCGCAATTCCAATCACCGATCGCCTGCTGAGAAGAGTGGACTTTTTACGTAGCAGGATCACTGCATATCGGAGTGCATCCTGCATCGAGGTAGGTGGCGAGAAAGCCAGCTTGGCCCAGAATGACCCTCCTCAACGCTAAATCGACGGGCCGTGAAAGATGCCTGTTCTGGCTGCCAAGTCCGTACCTAAGGTGCCTACCTAGGGATTTGGTTTTTGCATTCGATGGCGTTTTTCGCGACAATTCTATCGACAAATCGAGAATTCTTTCCAACAAGAGAAGAAAGAGAGAGAGGGAGTGTGTGAGCTGAGCAGCCCCTCGGCTCAAGGCTCGCTTCCAATGCCGCTTCATGCCGTCCCTCGGTCCAATCCCGTCGCTTTCAATCTCATCAGCTTCCGTCTCCAGCCTTCCACCTTCCCATCTCTACCCTATCTCTCTACCTACCTAGGTCCATGGTGCTATTGTTGTACAGACACGTCCACTGCGCACACAAGATCCTTCTTTGTTCTCGAAGCTGACGCGTTGTCCCTACCCATTACTTGCAGATTGTGTGCTACTACACCGCGCCAGTACGGTTGGGAGGGTTGACATTATGATAATGGACACCCGAGATTTCTCGTGTCCGATATCACGGATCTTTCTGCTCGGGTTGCCAAACCTGGCCTCTCTGCAGGCGCTTGCCTTGCTTGCCCTGCGCCTGATCGCCTTGGTTGACATGTCACTTACCACTCCATGCCAAAGTTGGACATTGAGTGTAACACTCAAGCTTCTTCTCATGCTTCTCAGGTTCTTCCCGCTTTCATCAGTCGCCGCGATGGCCGCCTGTTGAACTAAGCCGGCAGGACTCAACCGGCTGGGCGCTTACTCCTCCAGCTTCCGCTTCAAAGTCCAGCTTCCCCTTCGAGGATCGGGCCTTGGCTCCCCTCATTCGGTTCGAGCCTGCGTCCGCGAAGCAACATGCCAGCCAACCCACGGAGGAAATCGTATCATCTGTCACAGATGGACGGCGGCCGGCCCATCCCCCAAGCGCAACTCCTTTCGTCCTCCATCTCCGCGTTTTGATAAGGACCTACCTACCAAGCTGGCATACTTGTCCTGCAAACTCCGAGAGCGATACGGGCGACAATCTAACCCGACTCTAAACCTTCACAAGTGATCGCCGATCCGGCTGCATGTGTCGCGATACAAAGAATGCGAAGCAAGCAATCCTCCACCACCAACTTCACAGCGGCCTTGTGCGACAGACAGGCAAAAATACCTGCTGTGGTATTTGCCTTGCAGATCTTGTCCGGTCTTGGGTCTTTACTCCGTGGACCCCAACTCACACACACTTTCACGTGCCAAGATCTGGTACGAGATGACAATTCCGACCCTCTGGATTCGTTGGACCCTCCCTTGCCTCTCAAGCGTTTGATGGAGACACCTGCTTTTTTTGTCACAAGCTAATAAGGAGCCTGGGAGCCAAGCAGCCAAGCAGCCAAGCAAGGCGGCAAGACCAACTTCCTTTTGCGTTGCCTCGGTGTGAGCTCCGAGGTCCAACAGTCCCAGCCTTCCGTCGATTTGTCTGTCGTGTAACTTATACTTCTACCCGAGGATCAAATCCCCAGTCTGTTCCTATCCTTCGCCTGGAGCCTGGGCGGTGACCCCTGAAGATGAGGGCGTGTCCTGCAAGTGCAGGAGCACAAAGCAAATCGCCAGCCCTCCACGAGTCTTGACACCCTCATCATGGCCGCATCGTGACCGTTGCAAGATGCAGTGCCACGCGAGGCGGGGTTTGGGATCCAGCGATCCATGGATGTTTCTGGTCTCTTCTGTCCACTCGGAAGCAACGACTTGTGAAGCCTTCGGCTCGCTCCGGCCCCCGGAAAGCTTCTGGAACCTAGCATATCTAGGCTAGGCTGGGCTAGGCTGTCCTGGGCTGTCCTTGGCTGTCCTGTGGCTCACTCGCTGACTAGGCTCGCCACCGGAGTACGCGAGTGGCGATCCCTTAGGAATTCTTCTCGAAGCATCCTAGAGGTGAGGTCCTGAGCCCAGAAGTTTGCGCCTCAGCGTAACCGCCGACGCTTGATATTCGAGCGCTCCGCTGTCCGGTCATTCTGGCAGTTGCTGCATTGTCCTCCCAGTGCTCTGAGAATCGAGTGGTTCGATGTTCCACAAGATTGGAGGTGCCCTGGTGCGTAGCAACTGTCCAGGCAGGTTGGCAGACATGGTCTGTGGGAGCCTTCTTGCTGGGTGCTGGGCACTTAACCGGACCGTTCCAAGGAGACCAAGGTCGCTGCATGGACGAGTGGGCCGAGAGGTCGAGTCCCCAAAGCTTCCTAGTTCGCGTTGTGACTCCGTCTTGCTGTGCCTTCGCAAATCATCAGCACAGCACGCGGGGTCGATGCCAGGCCATCGATATCGGGGAATTCTTGCACAGCTAACACCTATCAAGGTTGGTCATCTCCACAGGGGCCAGCAGTCTGCCTGCCGATATCCCCTCGCTGGAAGGATTATCCGGGCTCTATCTCATGATCAGTGCATCTGCTTACGGGCCTCCTGCCTCCTTCCTCTTTCCTCGTAAAATCGTTGGGTGAAGTCGCTTCCAAGTACAATATGCCAAGTTCCCCAATTCTTTCTCGACCTCCGAAAAGCTACCAGTTCATGTCCTGTAGGTTGACCGCACTAGAGACTACCAGCTGCTCTCTACTAAAAACACGACGTAATCTTGGTAATGCCCTTCTTCAATTAGGAAGGGTTTTGGGTCTTTCGCGCGTCTCCGGGCCCTCGTATACCAGCCAAACGAGCCACCTCAGAGACGAAAGACTAGGTAGTAGAGGTTTCTGCGAAGGGCCGGTCGTGGTTGCCCAGCCTGTGTCGTTTCGGGATTTCCCGTCAATGATGCGAAAGCTCCCCCGCGTAGCATGTGTAAAATCGATACAAGCCACCGCCATTGCGACGAACCAATCAGGAGGCTAGAATTGGTAAGGCTGAGACGATGAGAAACGAGGGGTTGACGCAGCTATTAGCGGTTTGGTTTCTGTCGAGCCTTGACTGTAAATCTCCCGAGCGTCAGATCTCTAAAAAGTCAAAGATCTACAATAGCTCCATCGACGCAGGATGCAGGATGGCAATGGTCCAGGAGAACATGTAAGTTGCGGTCATCCAGTCCCTCCACACCATGCTTGGGTTTGTTTGCCAGGTCCACGACTGCCCCGAGGCAAAATATACTAACGGGTCATTTGGCCCGGCTGGCCAAAACATCTTGAACAGGACATCAACCGAGATCGACCGGTGGCAGACGGCACTTTCCAAGGTTGACGACGATGTTCGGGAGATTTTTGACGCGCACCTCGAGCTCCAACTCCAACACCATGGCGCTGGATTCTCCGTACGCCAACGGCGGGTGATGCTGGAAATGGCGCTGGGGGCAGCCCAGAAACAGCACAGGGCATCGTTGGCGAATCGGTGGAAGGTGAAGAAACGCAACGGCGAGATCATCATCCTTCGCGACGTTTTCGAGAAGATTGTCCACGCCATCCAGCAGTTCAAGACCATTGGTGATGCCGCCGCCCAGTACGCCCCGGAGTATGCAGCCTTGCCATGGGGTGTTCTCGGCTTCCTTCTGAATGCAAGTGATCACCCAGCCTCTGACGCCGTATGCTTCTGTTCCCGGCCACGTTTCGTCTGCTAATACTTCCCTTTCCCTCTCTCTTTCTTCCTCTAGATCTCAGTCAACGACAACGAGATGTTCGTTACCATGATCGACGGCGTGGAGCGAATCACCCACCTTATCGCGCGATATGCCGTTTTCGAATCGGTCTACTTCCAGCAGCCCACATCCGCGAGAGAGCACCTCGAGACCTCGATGGTCAACCTCTACGCCTCCGTGTTGACCTTTTTAGCGATGGCGTACAAATACTTCGGGATGAACACTGCGAAGCGCTTCTTCAAGAACGCGCTGTCGACCAGCTTCCCGGACCTCAAGAACGTTCTGGAGGAGATCGAAAGGAGACAGGTGGAGGTTGATCGCACAGCCAGCATCGTAGGCGTCGAGATCATGCAGCGGACATTTGCAGGGGTCGGCGACTTGCGCGCCACGGCAAATAGAATGTCTTCGCAGCTGGAAATGATCAGCATCATCTTCCTTCAGAACAGCTACGGTACAGGACTGGTAACAGGGCAATACCAGCAACGGCAACAGCGTCACCACCACCCACATTTTGCCCAGTTGCCCCGACAGCAGCGTTCAGAGCCGATTCTTCAGGCCATCTCGTCTATCATGGGACCAACCCAGCGGCTGCAGAAGCCGGCGGCTCGGCCCACAGACTCCCTCAGTCCGGACTCGAGGCAAGCGATTTCCGAGTGGCTGTCGCCGATCCCATACAAAATCCACCACTCAACACAGCGGACAGACCGGCTCGTCGACTCGGGACAGTGGATGTTCAACAGCTCTGAATTCCGCGACTGGAACAATTCCAGTGTCTCGTCCACACTTTGGCTTCACGGCATGCCTGGTAGTGGTAAAACGAAGCTGGCTTCAGCCGTGATCGACGCTGAACTTGAACGGAGGACCCAGCAAAATGCCAGCGGGGTGGTATCTGTGGTATCTGTGGTATCTGAGGACGGCGAAGATGCACCCCGAGCTCTAGCACCAATCGCCTTCTTCTACTGCTCGCAAGACAAGGCCGAGCCCGAGCGGGCAGACCCAGCCGAAGTCCTTCGGTGCATCGCCAGGCAGCTATGTGGCGATGACCCGAACTCAACGCTCAACGAAGCGCTGTGTGAGATGCACTCGAGCCGGGGACGGCCAGATGCTAGTGGCCCGAGGCCTTCGCTTCAGGATACAGTCACGTTAATCCTCAACGTACTGGCGGACAACCCGGCGACCATCATCATCGACGCGCTTGACGAGTGCGACCCCGTCAAACGGTTCGAGCTGTTCGAGGCCCTTGACCGGATCGTCAAGGAATCGGCAAACGTGGTCAAGGTCTTAGTGACTAGCCGCAACGACCGCGACATCGTGTGCAGGCTGCGGACCACGCCGAACCTGTATATCGACGCCACCAGGAACAAGGACGACATTCGGCGGTTCATCTCGACCGAAGTGTACAAGGCAGTTTCCCAGCGGCGTATGCTCGGTGGTCGGGTCTCGGCTGATCTACAGTCGGATGTCGTGGCCGCCCTCGACGAGGGTGCGAACGGCACGTTCCGCTGGGTCAGTCTTCAGATCCAAAACCTTTGCGACCCGCGCCGCATGAAGCTGGAAGACGACGTCCGCTACGAGCTTAGCCACCTGCCAGAGTCTTTAGCAGACCTCTACTCGCTTGCCTTTGCTCAGATGCTTCAGTCCGGCCACTCTAGCTCCCGCCTGGCACTGTACTGCCTGCGGCTGCTTCTCGTGGCCGCCCGGCCCATTCCCTGGGAGGAGCTGCTTCACCTGCTGTCTGGCCACGAAGCCGGGCTCTGGCGGCAGCTCAGCAAGGACGAGCTGCTCGACATCCTGTCCAACTTCCTCGACGACGACGTCCAACAGGACCGCCCGCGCTTCGTGCACCTGTCGGCCCGCGAGTACCTCGAAACGCGGAACGAGTTCCATCCCATGGTTTGCAACATGACAGCTTCGGTGCTGTGCATCGCCGACTTGGATCGAACGACGAAGTTCTCGTTCCTAACACCTTCTCCACGCGCCCTTTCTTCTGCACTATCCGTATCTCCCCGGACTCAAGACGAAGAAGCCCGCAACTACAGCATGACCTACTCGACGCTCTACCTGGGATACCACCTTTCACTGACCACAGCGCGCGAGCGTAAGCCGCACCTAGCCCTTCTGAAGACCCTCTTTGTTCCTATCATGAAGAACGACCAAAGACTAAGACTCGCCGAAGTCGACGCCGGCGAGGAGGAGCAACCGGCAAAGCCTTCGAACGTCGTCGCCATCGCCAAGACCCGACAACAATACGTCAGCAAGAAGCAGCCTCAGCGTTTCAGGGAGTGGCGCAGACGGGTCGAAAACATCCACCATCGAGGATTGCTTGGCCTACACATGCCGGACCATAGCGAACTCTGCGTCCCCACGCTCGTGTGCACCACGCCTCTCTTCGCCGTTTGTGCCGCCGGCCTAGAGGAGTTGTTGCCTCTTATGCCAGACCTCGCGTTGCACCACTACTTCCAGCTAAACTTTATCGACCCCATGTTATCGTTGGCCACTGAGCGGGTCTTGTTTCAGCTTCTCAACAAGACGTGCATGGAAATGGCCGTCATCTACAACCATCCCCTCGTGTTGCGACAGCTCCACTCGCTCGGGTTCAGCCTCGACGCCCTCAATATGGAGCAGGAGACACTGCTGCACTTCGCAGCTAGGATCAATAGGCCGACTATAATAGACGAGCTTCTAACCCGTGGCGCCAACCCAAACGTGCTTATCACCAGGAGCGTGGCCAAAGAGAGTGTTTCGAAAGCAGACTCGTACAACCGCGATTCACTCCCCCTGACCCATATCTCCCGAATCCACGCCCGTCGTATCGCACAGACCATTGCACGTCCGGCAAAGGGGCTGGGGTTCCACGCCGTCAAAGACGACGGCAAGCACGGCGTCCTGAGTCCCTTCCAATCCCGCGAGGCCAAGGCCCCCATCCACCTGGCCGCCGAGCGAGAGGACGGCGCGGACTGTCTTCGCGCTCTGCTTCGACACAGCATCACGGACGTCAACCTGCGAACCTCAGCGGGGGCCACCGCGCTCCACCTTTCCTTCGACGTAGGTTCTTCCAAGAATGAACACGTCCGCCTCCTGATTAAAGCCGGCGCAGATGTCGAAGCCGCCTTACCGGGCTGGCCGCGTGTTCTGGACTCCGCAGCCATGCAGGGTCTCGCCAGCACGGCCATGATGCTTGTTACCGAGGGCGGTGCGAACGCGGACAGGCAAGACGCGTTCGGCAGGACAGCGCGGGATCTCGCGGCGCAGTACGGCCACCAGAGGTTGGCGGACATGCTGCGCACAACCATGCGGAATCCTCTTCCCTCCCCCTACTCCTTCCACTCTGCAAAAGACCTACTGCCACCACCGATCGCGACCCAGCAAGATCTAGGTTCGCGTGTGCGCGAAAAGCATGTCGCCATATCAGCTCCAGACATGTGTACTCCAATGTCTGCTCGGCCCGTGATCGCTGCACGCGACACACTGTCTGTTTCTATGGACGCGGTGGTCCAATCTGGGTCAGCTTCAACTGGGAGAGGTGGTCCAACATCAGCGATGTCATCGCTCTTCGTAACGGCCACGCCACCGGCAGCCGAGCCTGCACTACCCATCCCATGGAGTTATAGGAGCGGCCGGGCTCCTACTCCTTTTCCCCAACAAAAGCTACAGCAACAGCAACGGCCACTCCGGCGGGTGCGCCGCGGCCTCGGCTGTCGCGAGAAGGACGACACTGCGACGTTTTCGACTGCGGTCGTCGTGAGTACGCGACTGGCCTTGCCGATGTGAGGGAAGGGAGAAAGGAGACGACGCATCAGAGGCGTTAACGAGCGTCCTTCAAACCCAGTTATGGCCCAGACTTTTTTTTATAAGGTCTTTGGGATATTTTTGTTCCCGCTTGCATTTTTAACACATCAGCGGAATGTATTTGCTTGTTTGGCGAAGGGGATTGCATTTTAAAGTTGAGCTTCCTATGTAGGGAGGTAGGGTTATTGGATTGTCCTCTGAAAAAAGGGGGCTTTCATTGCTAGGAAAGGGCTCTTGTCATTTTCAACGCTTGTCCATCGGTGTATTTAAGAAATGATACGATTTGATAAGAAATGAATGCAAAATTGCCCAAATTCGAATACCATTCTACTGAGTATTTTGTCTATGCCAAATCCATCACCGTCCCGGTTCCTCCTCGATGAACATTCGACCACGACACATCCTCTCGCTCGTCGAACTCCCTTCCCCATCCGTGCCATATCACCTGAAAGCTCGAGCAGAAAGGGAGAGAACGCAAGCCCAGAAATCCAACGTGCCCTCTCTCGTCTGCCGAACGAAAACTGTCATCGACTCAAGCGGACAATCCACCTCGACTTCCCTCCCTCCCTCGAACAAACCCTCACCCTCAGCCTGCGCATCCATCAACTCCCACCTCTCCCTATCCGGCAGAGGCGGGAGGTATACCTTCATCCTCCTCACCCTCGGATACGGCACCGGACAGCACAGGCACCTTCCCCATACATCTACTGCGTCTCGACCTCCCAACCCCTCTCTTCATCCGGACTGGAAACACATTATACAGTATTCTCACCACCGCGCTCCCCCCCTCATGCGTCTCTCTCGTCAATCCCCTCCCTGATCCGCAAATACTTCTCGCGAAATCCCATAGCCCTCCTCCCCATACCTCCACACCTCGTTCGGCGCACCACTGAGGCACCTCGCGCCACTCGAGTCGCCATGCTGGGGCTTCTTCGGCTCCCAATCGCCATGCAGCCGCATCACGGGACAGAACGCGCCCCCACTGGAAGCACCGCACGGACGGCTCGCGGAATTTGGGGCAGGACGGGTCGCCGCCGAGGAAGCCGCCGATGTCGGTCGTCCACCAAGGAGCCCCCGACAGACCCATGTTCAGGCCTGCCGAGAGCTGGCACTGCACGCAGGCTGGGCCAGGGGCTTGCACGCCAAACTCGGGCTCCACCTCCTACAGCCAGAAGGCCTTTACTCCCTTGTCCCAGTAGTTGGCACGAGTATTGGCCTATCCCAGACCTACTGACGAGAAGACGGCTGGCTTCGTGGTGGCGTCGCAGTAAACGTATTCGCCCTGGAAAGATGATATCATACGGATCCCCGCCGTTAGTGCGGGCGAGGTGGCCTGCTTGGAGCATGGGGCCGTCGGTCGAGGAGAGGATGTCAACTGTGGGGCCAGATCAAGGCCATTAGGGCTATGTTGAGGGAGCTGCGGAGGAGGGTGTGATGGTGACCTCGATGGGAGTGGGGGCTGGTGGTGGTGAGAGGAGAGCCCAGTCTTCAGGGGACATGTCACGATGACGCTTGGTCGCTCGGACGCGGAGCGCGTTGGGCTCCCATGGCTCGATCTAGAGCGTCTCATCATCGAATTTGGAGTAGAGGCGGTTTTCCTCCCTGGAGAGCATCTTTTGAGCTGCAAAGCGGTCTCAGTTGTGAAAGTTACTAGACAGATGGTAGAATCGGGTGGCCATGATGACGACGATGATGAGAAGGCCAAGTGAGCTAGTAACTAGCTCGTAGGTACAGCCGAGCGAAGACGGACAGACTCCCCTGTTCCCTCTCAGCCAGTTCGTACGTCGTTTCTCAGTTTCGGGCTCTGGTTTCGCCCTCGATGCGCACTAATCACGCAGACACTCCCATTCGGAATTGATAGTCTTGGAAGTCCAATCTGCCCGCATGACGTTGTGGATTCTCGGCTGGAGATGCCCCGGAGGAGGTTGATAGGATTCCGTCCAGGCCGGCTAGATCAGTGACCCGCATCGGAAACCCGGGGGAGGAGTCCCGGTCTGCGGCCGCATCGGGCTTAGATGAGTCTATGTTGTGCATTGAGACGCATACACCGCTGGGTACTATTGAGCGGTGACACAAGGTATTGGGGATGCTGTGGCTTTTATTAACAGCAAAAAGAAATACAATACAATCTAGCTACCAGCTCAAAACCTGGGTATACATATTACGGAAACCACGAGTCTTGGTATGAATAGCAAACTCAACTGCCTGTCTACTTCCCTGTGATCTTCGTCTGCGAAAGCCCCTCCACGATTTGGCGGGCTGCCTCAAATCCGGGCTCGTTCAGGGTTTCCTCCCACAGTCTTCCGGCCAGTGCCCTAATGTTGTCCTGATACATGATAGGAGGGAACCTAGATGTCAGTAGATAGGTAGGTACCTGGTTAGCATTGCTTTGTCTATTGATGAGAGAAGAAGACATGATGGTCACATGTCAAAGCGAGAACAGTGGAAGGTCTGTAGGCAGACAAGGAAGCACTCACGGTCTCACAGCCCAGTCCATCACGAAACACCCATGCGACTCCACGCCCTTGGCCACGGCGGCATCGAGATACGTCGAAGCGGCATCCTGCTGCGACCTTGCTATGAGCCACATGATGCGCATGGCGATCTTGGCGGCGCCCTTCGTCTTGCGGTGCAGGTCCGTCCTCGCCATGCCGGGGTCGATCACGTTCAGCACGACGCCGTGACCGGTCTTAGGGTCGGGGTCGACCAGTGTGGCCAGCCGCGCCACGAACATCATCTGCAGCAGCTTGACGGCCGCGTAGGCCTCCTCCATGTTGTACGTCTCGGCCGGGTCGTACGTCGGCAGGAACGGGGAGGCGTCGGCGTGGGGCAGCTTGGCGGTGAGGGCCATGCCGGAGCTGACGACGGTGAGGTTCCAGGGTTTTCTTGCCAGAGACTCGGGCTGAGGGTGCTGCTTGCGGAGGTTCACCATGACGTCCAGCAGGAGCACAGTCAGGAGCATGGTAGAGAGGTAGTTGACCTGCAGCGTCGTCTCGTGGCCCGTCGAGGCGTTCTTCGTGTAGCCCTGGGAGAACAGGCCAGCGCCCATGACGGCGATGTCGATGCGTTTCAGGGACGACGCGCAGCGGGCGGCGAAGGCGCGGATCGAGTCGTACGAGTCCAGGTCCAGCAGCCAGGCCTGGATGTCGGTCCCTGGACGGGCGATCTTGCGGAGCGTCTCAGCGGTGGCGTCGCCTTTGGCCTGGGAGCGGACGGCCACGATGAGCGTCGAGACGCCGAACGAGAGGAACTGCTTGCACGCCTCGAGGCCGAGCCCGATGTTGGCGCCCGTCACGATGGCCACCTGCCCGGTGAGGTCGGTCGAGGGGGGCAGGTGCTTGGCCTTGGTGAAGAGCTGGGCGCGGAGGAAGGCCTTGACCGCGCTTTCGTTCCACGGCTCCATCTCCATGGAGGGGATGTGCTTCTCCGGTGACTCAGCGGCCATGACGGTGATGATGATCGAGCGAGGATGATATTATGATATCCTTTCAGCGGAAGCAAGCAACGAACAAGAGAGTTGATTTCTGAGAAGACTGTATGGCGATGATGCCGATGCGAGTTTCTGGATGAGCAGTTGTGTGATGAGCCGGGAGTTTGATACCTCCTCGCCAGCCTTCCCTTCCCAACATCTTTATATTCTTTTATCCTCGTCAAGGGACTGTGCTGCGTGGCCCCGGCTGACCCCTCTCTGCTGCTTTCGGGCTACGGCTGCCGTGCTGGCACACCCTTCGTCAAAGACCCGGAGATAAGGCGCCATGATGCTTGCGTTGGCCCAAACTGGGCCTTGTACCTGTTCCCAAGTCAAGCGCGGGGCTAGTTGTCGTTGCCTATACCCTGGGTACAACAAGCCAAGTCGTGGTCACGATGGAGATTAAAGAGATACTTTCCGAGAGCACTATGCCGAGTTCCGTATACGACGGATACGGGGTAGAGGTCGCTGTTCCCGTGATAGGAATTGAGCTTGCAATGGAAGCCTGAAGCCGACTGTTGCGGAAATCTCCACGATGACAGCCCCGCGGAAACCCGGCACGGGCCAGAGTCCGGGGAGAGCTGGGCTAAACCCGATTAGGGCAACAATTGAACGAGATGTGGCCCGTGCCCAGCCCCCTGAAGGATGGCAGCTAACGTCAACGTGCAGCGAATGCTAGTCGGTGCTATCCGGCGGGCAGAATTACAGCCTGGTGAACTCTTGCCCCAATCGAGGTACTGGTATGCTCTTTAGCTGCTTCGCATCTCTCGGCCGCCGCCGGGGTCGCTTCGTTTTGGCTACTGCTTGCTTGTTTCGGGCACTGCTTCATACGACTGGAGTTGGTTGTCTGGCTGATGTGCTGTGCTGCAGCAGCATCAGAGACCGATCCAGAGAGACGTCCGGAGATGGCAGACGAGACCTCCGATACGACCATGCCGTCTCATCCGCAGCCGCAGACGCAACCCGTGGGAGGCCGACGAAGGAAGAAGCAGCAGCAGCAGCAACAGCAGCAGCAAGAGTCACAGATGGTATTTGTGGCCTGCCAAGAGCCCGGCAAGCCGAAGGGCGAGGCGCGAAGGCTGATACGGAGCCATGTGATGCGCGGCAAAAACACGCACAAGCGAGGGCCTAAGTCCCAATCTCGGGTGCAAGCTGTGCCGGCTGTTCCAGCTCCCGCTTCAGGTCCACTCGTCCTCCGCGGCGACCAGTCGGGCTATAATTGTATACCCGACAAAGCTCAGTTGGGGCATCGGCTGGCTGAGATTGGAGGGTCTGACACGTCCATGGCAAATGATGATGACATGCTGCCGAGGAGGAGCCCGGGTGCCGAGAATGATTTCCAGCTCGTACCTGTCCCGAAAGCGATCCCACGCCGAGTCGGCTCGGAGTTCTCCTTCGCGAAGTTCGCACATGAGCTAGAGCCGTACATGGCAGATCTGATTTTCAGGCGTATGTGTGCCCTTCCCCTTTCTTTTCCCTCCCTACCTCTAGCCAAGTTTATCACCCCCAGTTGCTATCTGTCTGTCACATCACTGACAACTTCCCAACTCAACTCCCCTCAAACAAACACATTGCTGACTTCCCCTCTTCAAAAGACTTCACTGTCATCGCCGAAGCCATGTACCCCCTAGAATACTGCGTCGAGCTGGACCCCTCGCAAGCGGTCTGGTTCGACCTCCTCGCCGACGCCGTCTACCTGGAGTCGTTCCTGACGGGCGCGTCCGCGTGCGGCGACAAGCTGTCCGGCAGGACCTGCGCGAGCCCGCTGACGCAGCTGCACAAGGCCCGGACGCTGCATCTGCTCGGCCAGCGGATCCGGATCGCCGGTAGTGGTGATGGCGGAGAGGAGCAACACGTCGCGAGCGACGCCACCATCTGCGCCATAGCGAGCCTGGTGGTGTCGGACTACGTCTTTGGCGAGTTCGCCGCCATAAAGACGCACGTGGCGGGACTGAGGAGGATGTGGGATTTGAGGGGGGGCTTTGGGGGGTCGGGGACGAATCGGCAGGTTGTGGTTAAGATGGCGAGGTGAGTGAGTGAGTGGACGAAGACAGATATTTGGCCATCCGAGAATCAACAGCAGCATCCTGTTGTGATGTTTCTGGAAGGCCTCTTCGGCATACTAGATTGACCGGCTGTTTCTATCGTCGAGTCGTCCTTTCCACCACCCAGCTGAGATCCTAACTAACTCACTTCGCCATTCACAGACTCGATCTAGGAATGTCGATGGCCCTAGGCGTCACTCCACTCATCGCACCGTCCGAGATCACCTTCCGGCCCTTCTTCGACGACGCTGCGTCTGGGCCTGCACAACCTTCATCTTCCCCCTCTACGACCTACTGCAGCAAAAACACCACCACCACAAACCCGGCGTCATCGTCGTTATCATCATCCCCACCACCACCAATCTCCTCCCCACCACGCTCCTCAACCTTGCTCTGTACCCCCATCCCACCACCCCCTCCCTCAGACCTCTACTCCCGCCGCCCCCTCCCCTCCTTCCTTTGGCAATGCGGCGCCCGTCTGCGCTGCGCGTTCCGCGACCTCCACCGAGTTGCCGACGCCGCCAACTATGCACACGTTTCGGGGATCAAGCTCATGCCGGTCGTTTTTCAGGAGGGTGTTTGTTCGATACAGTACAGGTTGCTGTTTTTGGGGCATGGGATGAATTCGAGAGGTATTGGTAGTGGAAGTGGGAGTGAAAGTGGAAGTGGTGGAGATGAACTGCAGACGAGCTCGTTCTCACTTGATGAGGCTGTGCGTATCGCCTCGCTGGCGTTCACGACGACGATGTCGATGCAATTCAGGGGGTGGACGCTTTACCACGACGATCTGGCGATGAGGCTGAAGGGCGTGTGCGAAGACGTGGCAGCGGAACTGTCCGCCGTCGCTAACGCGAGCGCGAGAGAAGTGGGTGGAGGAGGAGGAGGAGGAGTGGCTGCCGATGCGGGTGTAAGAGGGTCTGCTGCCGTCACGCTCAGGTTGCTCCTGGCGTGGATGCTCGCGATGGGGTCGTTCTCGGTGTTCCAGAGCGAGGAGGACAAGGCGTGGGTTAGGAATCTTTTGCGAGATGTGGTCCTCGTGGATGGGGGCTTTGGGTATTCGTGGCCTGCGCTCAGGGACTCGCTGAAGTCGATCCTGTGGATTGATGCCATCCACAACAAGAGGGGTGAGGCGCTGTTTGGACCATTCTTTGATGATGTGGATAATATGGACCTTAGCTGTTGATGGCTCTCTTTCCAGACTGCAAAGGCACCCGTCAATGGCGTTTTAGTTAATCAGGAACGAAAGTCCAGCGAGAGAGTCGAAGACGACCAGATACCGTCGTAGTCTTAACTATGAACTATTAAGTCTAGGGATCGGATGGTGGTTCTATTTGCCCCGTCCGGCACATCTAGCGTACACGAAAGTTTCAGTATTACTACTATATTTAAACATCGACCTGCTTCGATCACTTTAATATTTACAAAAGGGGAAAAAAGTCCCGGTTCCACGCTACGCACAGTGAATGGCACGTAGTTGAACAGACGGCATTAAAGGTGCGGCCTGACCAGCGCACGTGGTGAAGCGGATTGGCCAGCCAGGCTCGAGGCTCAACTACCTCTAACAACGAAAAGTCTCCCCCAAAACGTCCTCCCCAGGCTATCAGAAAGCTTTTTGCTGGTATCTCCATCTTCCAGGCGCCTCTCGTTCTACCATCGTTCATGTTGTGATGCCTGAAGAAGCAACGCTCGCCGCCGTCACCACAAAAAAAAAAACCCTAGAAAAGAACTCCCAAAGTGTCCGCAGAGCTTGCTTCTTCGCGCACTTGTAAGCCTCTCGTCGGAGACAGGCCGTCGTCGACCTATTCTGGCCGCCCTAAAGCCTCAACGCCAGCCACTTCCATTTAGTATGCATTTGCGTTGTATCGTATCGTTGACCCCCTTCGCAACCTCTCCATAGCCTCCGTCTTCCTCGACCAAGTCTCATTATCGTGCAATATTATATTCCCGCCGTCTCGTCTCGTCCCATGTCGTGTCGTATCGTGTCATGTCGTGTCGCAGCGCTCCTTAGTAATGATGGTGCTTCTGCTTGTGATGATGAGGCTTGAAGAAGTGGATGCCGCACAGGCTGAAGCGCCATGGTCCGCGGCGGACACCGTGTCGGTCGGCGTGAACGCTCGTGCCGAAGTGCCGGCCGCCGAAGTTCTTGCTGTAGAAGAGAGGCATTGTAGTGTTTTTAGTGCTTGGTAAAAGTTATTGTGTGTAGTAGGTGTATGCTAGCAGGTTCTTAGGAGTTAGTTCGCTGTAAGTTGGCGCTCGGTGGAGGGCACGAGCTGAAAGTCACTTTGTGTCCTCTGATGTTTTGCTGTTCTTGTGGATGGGCTGGAAAATCTGCGGAGGAAAATGGGTTGGGTATAAGATAAATAAAAGAAAAAGGCTCGAGATGCAGCAGGGAGATTCCGGACGTCACTCGCCCAACATAGGTACCTTGTAACGAGGTACAGATCTTGGAGCTTGCTTGCGAGAGCTGTTGTTGTTCAGGGGGTCAGGGGCAACAATGCGGGGGCTTGGGCGGTCATTACGTCACTGGCTGTCAGCCAGCCTCTTTGCCTGGTTCCAGCGGGAGAACACCAGACAACCCACCCGACACCAGATTGATGACGTCTGAATTTGGCTCGTTCCTCAATCTGATTGGGTGGCAAGGAATGCGTCTCGCTTTCACTGCCTCCCTTTTGCTACCTGAGCCCTTCATCAGGTCAACTTGAGAGGCTAGCGGTGATTTACTAGCAGCGGGTGCCCTGCCCGCAGTGGATAAGGTCTGGGCACTTGACCACCTCGATTCTTTTGAGGAGGCCTCAGGGCCAGCCAGTTGTGTCTGCACGGAGAAGGGCGAAAACCGCAAGCTCTAGACGGCAACTACCGTGCCGCGCATGTCTGACGCCCGGCTTGCTGAATCGTTACTAGATCGAAGCGACCTGTGAAGTGGACAAAAAGTTGGGACGTCAAGATCCGGAGGTTGACCTCTAGTACCTACATGAAGAGATTCGCTGAAGTACACCGAGTGTGGCCCTCTTCTCGTATCTGTCATTGATCATTTACAAACTTAGATCCATCCACTAGGGAAAATGAAGAAGCCTGTGATCAGACGAAAATCGGCAGGGGGAAACAAATATCCGCTGAGACGTGTGTCAATGACTCCCTGCTGGCGTTCCGCGTGGTGCAAAGTTGTGTTCAAAGTAATCTGCTATTCTCTTTCGTCTGTGTCTGTACGCTTCTGCTCGCCTGCTATGCTGCGAATTCATCAATTCTCATCCATCCTCTTCCCAAACCTCAACAAGGGTCAGAGAAAAAAAAGAGAAAATAAAACCGCCACCAAAGAGTCATCATCCTTCGTAAAGGAGATGACGGGAGGGAAGGAAAAAAAAAAAAGGGGGGGGGGGGTAAAAAAGGCGAGAGGCAGAAAGGCCTGACAAAGCCGTACTCTTTCTGAACTCGCATGCACCAAACTCCTGAACAACCCTGCTTAGCCCCTGGCGAGCAGGGCCCTCTTGCCGTGTTGTGCGATGCGATATCACAACAACAGGCGACGCCTCCGAGAGAATTAAGATATACACAATAAGTCCACTTGAACGGCTGCCAAAGTGGATTTCTAGTGAAGAATGGCTACAGCAAAAAAGAGAAAAGACGAAAAAAAAAAAAAAAAAAAGATATCCCAAAACGAAGATGCGCTGAAAAGTCAGTCAATCCCACCACTGCTGACAGTTGATGATGTTGGTTTGGTTGTATGTTCAAGTTGGTTGGTTCGTCCTGCTCGCCATTTGTATGTACTGTGCTTGTGTCGTTTTGTTCTTCCCCTTCTAGAATTGGTGCTGTTCTTCGACAGTCTTCCTGAGACGAGGTTGGGTGGGTATGTTCATTGTTTTGTTCCTTCTTGTGTGTTCGTACTTGTGGCGCTTGTGTGGCACTTTGTGTTGCCGTTTCGTTGCTCAGGTGACATCTATCGTGTGCAGAAAGGCGGACGGACGGTATGGACGAACAGATAGATGGATGGATGGGCCGCTGAAGCGCCTACCAGCTGCTGCTGCGCCTCGCAACCCGAAACATCGACCGGCACCGACAGACCACCTGGCAGGGAGGGAAGAGTAGGGGTCGCGAAGACGGCGTTGCGGCGGCGACGACGAACTACGCCTTGCCAGCCGCCCTGACGGCGCTGATCCACTGGTCCTCCTCGCCGGCCATGCCGACCACCCGTTGCGTCCGCTTGGGGGCGGCGGCGGTGGCGGCGGCGGCAGTTGTGCCAGCAGCGGCCTTGTTGCCGGCCGTGGCCGCGGCCTCGGCCGAGGAGCCTGCTGAATAAGAGGCGCAGCCGGGACCCTCAAGCACGGCCTTCACCTCGGCCACGGTCTTGGCGCCCAGGAGGGCCATCTCGTTCTCGACCAGCAGCGCCACCGCGGCGCGGACCAGCACGGCGTCGCCCTCGAAGACGTACACGTCCCACGTGCGCGCGGCGGCGTCGAGGGGCAGGTGGGCCGTGAACAGCGCGGTGAAGACGTCGGAGAGGTACGCGTCCGGATCGTGGTCCGGCAGCTCGGTGAGGTGCGCGTGCAGGCCGGGGGAGCGCAGTGCCAGCGTCTGCAGCACCAGATTGTACGCAGACGCCTTGGCGCCCGGGTCCGAGGCATAAAAGCTCAGCGGGAGCGGGCGGTTGAGCACGTTCGCCAGGGCGATGAACGCATCCGTGGCGGACGGCAGGTTGAGCAGGAGCAGCGCCGCCATCGTGTTGCAGCCGGGCACGTAGCCGATGTCGCTGCGGTACATAGCGTAAGCCGACAGCACATCGACCAGGCTCTGGTGCAGGGGGGCGCCCTGCTGGAAGATCTTGAGCTCCGACCATGTCGAGCCCGCAACGTCCTTGCGGATGGCGTGCATCCAGCGTGCGTGTCGCGTGTCGCTGGCGGACCCGCGGCCTGATCCTTCGCGCTCCTCGGCCTCGCGTGCACGGCGTAGAGCCGCATCGTACGACGTCCGCGTCAGGCCCAGCTCGTTGCCGATCGCGCGGGTCCAGACGGCACCGCGGCTGCGCGGGGCCACGCCGCGCCACCACAGCTCGCGGGTGCGGCGCTCGCGGATGGCCTCGCCCCAGCGAGGCAGGATCTCCTGCTCCCAGATTTGCATCAGGCAGTCGGCTGCCGTGTCGCGACACTCCGACTTGAGCCTCCGCTCCGTCTCGCGCCGCTTCTCAG
Organism: Ophioceras dolichostomum; assembly: GCA_003049485.1. NCBI lineage: Eukaryota > Fungi > Ascomycota > Sordariomycetes > Magnaporthales > Ophioceraceae > Ophioceras > Ophioceras dolichostomum. Next base: position 48,916 of record PYST01000041.1, on the reverse strand, counting down.
CCTCGGCGCTCTTGGCCATCATCTTCTGGTACTCGCGCAGGTGGCGGCGCTCCTCGGCCGGGTCCTTGGGCGGGAGCCACGAGGGGCGCGTTCGGGACAGCACGGCCTCCTTCTCCTTCGAGATGGGGAGGGGGTCGATCATGATGTTTGTGCGACGCACGGGTGGCAGCTCGGGCAGGGCCGACTTGTGGCGCGGCTTGCTCTCGTAGGCATCGGCCGAGGAGCGCCGGCCCGCGTTGGGCATCGAGCCCGTGCTGGAGCGCTTCTGGTCCAACTCGGTCGCGTGCTCCTCCAGCTTCTCCGTCAGCTCCTTCGCCTCGGCGCTGAGATCAGCGAGTGCCGACGACCAGCTCTTGGCCCGCGATTTGATCGGGCTGATGGGCAGACACGAGGCCAAGCTGGGCGAGGTGATGATCGCGTCGGACTTCCAGGTTGGCGACCGGAGCGAGCCCTGCGCGGCGGCGACGGGTGGCGTGCCATTGCCGACGCTGCGGACGCGTTCTTTGGGATTGCGTTCAGGCGAAGCCGCCTTAGAGCCCGGTTGACTCCTTGACCGTTCTGACGGTGGCCGAGGCGAGATGGGAACGTTGTCGAGGACAAGATAGTCGGGGATGTCGTCGCCGTCATCCTCGTCGCACTCCCTCTCCAGATCCAATGAGGATTTACGTTCGCGGGTAGATTGCCAACTACTCCTTCGCGGCTTGATCATCAGCAGGTTCGGGTCTCGCGGGATCAGCGAGCAATTGGGGCTCGGGCTCCGGTGCCGGTGGAAGGGAAGCCCGGCGACGTCATTGCGAGGGCCGAGGCCCTTGGGCCGTGTTGGGCTCGTTAATGTGGCCGGGTATAGGCCGCTGGTGTTCGTGCAGCGGACATTGATGGCCCGAATGTCGGTCTGCAGGCTGGGAAAATTGGGTCGTGTTTTCGGGACCGAGGTGATGTCTCGTAATGGCCGGGGCCTGGCGAGGTCTCTTGATGATGGTCCGCGCGGACCAGATGTGGAATTGGAGGAGTGTTTGCGCGAGGCACGCAGGTCGGCGGGATATGAGGGGTTGAAAATATTCGCCTTGGCCGGGACGTCCCGTTCGTGGTGGTGGCGATGGCTCGGGCTGTCGTCGTCGAGCCCGATCTCCTCGAAGTGGGCCACGTCTGCGAGGACGCTGCCGTCGTCGGAGCTGAGCGAGTGGAAGGAAGAGGACTTGGACGACTTCGAGGCAGTCATACCCGGCGGCGAGCCGGGACTGGGTGTGGCCACCCCATCGTCCACCACGGCGTGTTCGTATAGCATCATCATGACACGGGCGTGATCATTGTCCCCCTTCAAACAAAGTGGCGGAGGACGGAGGGTCGAAACGAAGGGGGTTGGGGTTGCAGACCTGCAGCGGGAGAAGTCTTGCAGCCTGGTTTCTGTCGTCGTCGGTCGGTGCGAGCGAGAAGCGATCGTGATGATTCGGTTTCGTGTCTGTTTACCCGGTGCAGTGAGGTGTCGGTCGTGTCGGGCAGTGGGCGGTCTGCGGTTTACGGTCTGGTTCGGTAGGGGTGGAGAATGATGGGAAAAAGAGAGCTAGTGAGTGAATGATGCGCTGGCCGGCCGACGGCAGTCTGTGACCTTCGGCCCTGGTCGGACTGATGTTTGCTGGCAGAAGGCAGAGTGCCAGAGAGTGACTAGGGGCCGAGGGTAAGGAAGAATCGCGGAATGAACCCTCGCACTGATGGTAGTGGTTGGGACGAAGTCGCCGTTTCGAAGCCCCTGAGGTGCGAAGTGTCTCAAACTCTCGAGCTGCCGGGATGATCGGAGGGCCGCGCCACCAAAAATAGACCGACACAGAAGAAGATGGGATGGACCTGGAAATATTAGATGATGGGAACTTAACGGCAGGAAACGAAAGAAGACAAAAAGGATGTTATAGAAACGATCGTCGGCGCAGCAAGAAATGCCACGATAAGAAAAAAAAAACGAGAGTCGACGTGGTGAAGCTAGAGAGTGACTTGGGCGGCAGGCCGGGAAAGTTGGACAACAGAGAAAAAGGAGTGACGACGTGATTGATTGACCGCTTTCCCAGGCCCTGGCTTTTCTCTCTGGCTGGCTGGTCGGCCTGGCCTTCCTGGACTGGACCATTCGCCAGCGCAGACGAACAGGAGACTGATCGTGTGGATCGGTGGATCTCATCCAATCATTTCGGGTCTTTTTTGCTGGCTGACGAATGGGGAAACTGGGCGGGTGGCAGGCTGTGCTCGACCGAGGTGCCAGTGGGAGGATGGTGCTGTAGAGGCGAGGGAAAAGGGAGGGCCTGGAAAGGGGTCGATACATCGCGCTTTCCTGCTACGGGGAAGGTCGACTAACATTACAGCCGCAGAAATCAATAGTGCAACTGCTAGTGGCATTTCATGACGCCGCCCCCTCCGAAGGTACCTGATTTTCCCCCCTTCCCCCGTGCCCCCGTGCCAACTCCCGACAAGAACCAGCATGACTTCAACAGACTGCACTGTGGGTGGTAGTAGCCAAGGCTCTACCAATTTCCCTGCAGATCCCTCTGTCAATCGAGATGGATGGCGAAGTACCTCCGTGGGGAGTCCGAGTCAGGGGTGCGGAAGGCAGAGAGGGGCGACAGGAGGGATTGTGTGATTGTGTGATTTGGGATTTGGGATTGGGACGTAACCCCTCATCAGTTCCGTGTTATGATGAGTTTTCCTCGATGCTGGGATTTCAGGGTTGAACGGCAAAGAAGGCACAGAGGGCACAGCAACGTTTGACTTCTCAGCAAAGAGATCATCCACCTGAACATGAACCCTTTAGGAGGAAGCCTGTTTCCTCTGATTCGCTCCTGTTGCTCCTGTTTTGCTATTTTGGCGACGAAGTTGGTGGCCTAAAAGCCATCTTCAGGGACCATCAACCGGGACCGTTGCGAAAGGTAAAATGATAAGGGAGCCTCGGTGGCTTGCGCCTGAAACTCACCACCGGGGACATTTTCTTCTCGAAACCGACATTTGCTGAGATGACCGTTCCGCCACGGGCCACCGTCGGTCCGGTGGCTGCAGTAGCGCGAATGGTAGTGTCCGACAACGACGCGCTGGTGTGTGTGTGTGTGTGTGCATGTGTGTGTGCCGCTCCAAGGAACCACCACGTTGAGGCGCTGCGAAATAGCTGGATCCTGGACTACACAAAAGCCGATCGCCCGTTTCACCAGTACCTGTCAACCGTCTCGCGATGCCTGCATGTGTGAGACTCTCACTAAGTTGAGCACGAGTCGTGATTGTGATTGTGAGATGGCCGGCGGTAGCCTCAATGCCCGTAACTGTCCTTTCACCCTCATTGAACTTTCTTGCATCGGATTCTCTATCACAGCTCTCCATCTCCCTGCGTGCGTTCCCGATGCTCCCGTCGTCGGCCACGTATGGTTGGATCGTCCGAACAACAAGAGGATGAGTTCATCTCTTTTTTTTCCTTGTTTAGATTTCGCGGAAGCAAGCGCAAGCCTCACCCGCGTCGGACGGGGGTTGGATGCCCCCCATTTTCGGCGGAGACAGGCATGCTCGGTACTGGTATGACGACTTGCAGAATGTTCAAATGAAAAAAGAAACATGAACATGATCCCTCATCTCGCCAGTGCATGTGGTGTCCCCCCAATCATTCCCAGTGCCGCAATCGAAGGTGCATCGACCCGAAATTGACCGACCGAAAAGCCTCCTCCTTGTTCTTTTTTTTTCTTCCCTGTTTTCTCTCATCAACACTTGGGTCTTTTTTGGCACAAGCGAGATGATAGCATCGCTGATGAAATCGGTCTAGACTTGGGGGCCGAAATGCTGTGCTCCACCGCGAAACATTGAGTGGGCGCATCACGTGCCCGCAATGCTCCCTTTTCCTCCCCTCCAGGAAGATGAGGCGCACCGAAGTCGTCTTCAGAAACCGAGCAGGAGAAGATGTGACAACAATTTTGGATAGAGAGCATGCATATCGACCGTTACTGCAAGCCGGACGCGTCGTCCCGCTGCCGTGACTCTGTGATGCTGTGATAACGGTGGTTACATCACATGCACTCTGGGAACTCCGCTGGTCTGCACGAAACCAGACGTGCCGGCTGTTTAATATACATCTCAATGCCGGCTCCTGATTCAGGTCCGTCGGCGACTCGGTTTTGGATTTATCCGCCGACTTCCAGAAAACACCTGTGTATGCCGCTGCCTCGCGACGGGAACCAAGAACACAAATTGGCCACGTGGGAAACTTGCGAGAGACGACGGAAGTCGTTGTGTGGTACGATATATGTTGCTCTCGGGGGTCTGATGGGGACAGGAGTGCGTGCCAGTGTAAGTGGTGGTGGAAAGGGGACCGCGTGGGATGGATGTCGTACAGTTTGCAACGCCGTCGGCTGTGTAACTTGAGGATACCTCATGTGTCTTTGTACCTCCAATATCGCAGTCTCGATTCGCCAGAGACGCGTAACTATAGTTTGAACTAGTTAGATCAAATTTGATGCTATTGTGTGACGACAGGACGTGATGATAGTACCTAACTCCGTTGCCTTTATCCCTTCCCTTTCTCCGTAGGATGATTACCTGGTCCTGTACCTACCCAGCTCTCTATGAGATATATATAAAATCCGCCGATCATTCCTTATCGTCTTCGCAGTCGCCATCGTCGTAGTTGCGCATTGCGTCAACGAACACCTCATGTGTTCGCCTTCCCTTAGCGCGCGCTCGGTTTCGGGGGCGAATGGTATGCCGGTGGCTTTTCTTGGAAGCCATTCGTCCACATGCGTCTGGTCCTAGATTAACACTGGGTCGGCAGGGCGACGAGCGAATGGAATACCAATCATTGGCGTTTCTCCTCGTCATTTCCTCTGCCATGAGTTTCTTCCTTTTCTTTCTTTCTCTTCTCCTGACTCAAGCCTTCCATACAAGCTCGACGACTTCATCAACCTCGTGCGCCTCGGCGTTGCCCTGGTGGACGTACACCTGGCGGAACTCGCCGTCGGGCATAGTGAAGACCTCGCGCAGCTTATAGGTCTTCTTCCTGCCGTCGGGCAAGCGCCTCCGCACGGGGCCGACGCTCCAATCGAAGTGCCCCGTCGGCGCGTTCCAGGTGGTCTCCATGCGCGTGAGGTCGATGTCAGCCAGCCCGCCTGCTTGCGGGTAGCGCACGACCGAGTAGCCGTTCGCCAGCAGCGTGTCCTCGCCGAACTGCCAGCGCTGCAGGAAGCAGTCGCCGCAGAGGTTCGTCACGGTCGCCATCTTGACTATGGGCTCTTCGTACCACGATTTCCAGTGGTGGACCGACAGTGGCCGCACGCCCGATTCGTAGAAGCCGGCCATGTCGCCCATCATGTCGTGCTGGTACAGGCCGGGAACGATGGTCAGCTTCGTGTGCGTCTCGGCGAACATGCAGTCACGCAGGATGCCGTCGCCGGTCTCGAAGTCGGCGTTGTGGAGGCAGCGGTCGATGAGCGGCACTAGTTCGCGCGCCAGGGGAACGCTGACGAACACACCTGCGCCGCCGAAGGCCATGAGCCCCCAGCGCTTGATCGCGGCGAGGTCCTCGGACAGCGCACCCAGCCACATCGGCTTTGTGTGGTCGTGCTTGCTCAGCTCCGCGTCGAGGTTGTGGAGGATGGGGAAGAAGGTGTCGTCGTCCAGGAGGCCTATCCACTTAGTCTCCGAGCCGACCGCACCCAGCAGGTCCTCCAGCATAGTGAAGTGGTTCTTGTCGACACCGATATCGGGCCGGCGCGGAGCCACGCATCGCACCTCCATGCCAGACTTGCGGTAGAGCTCCTCCAGGGCTCGCAGGTCTTTGGCCTTCGCGGGCTCCCCATCCTCGCCGCTTCTAACATCTGGCAGTGCGTCAACCACGACTGCGACCATCAGCGTCCCAGACCCGGAGAGCCAGTGCGAGAACGCGGGTAGGCTTTCCTTCATGCGGTCGTATGTCGTCGACACCCCCATTACGAGGTGAGGGTATTTCTTCTCCGGCGCTGGGTACGGGACGTTGAATAGTATAGGTTTGCAAGGGCCCAGATCCCCGATTTCGGCTGCGCCACCGCCATCGCTGTTGTCGGGAGATGTACACGAGCTGAGGTTAACAGCTGTCTGCCGGTCGATCAGGGGTCCGTTCAGCTTCGTGACATCGTCTCGTGGGGCATCGTGGGCCCAGGCCGGCTTGATGCAGCGCCGCGTGTAGAGGATGCTGCTCGAGAGGCCTAGTTCGGGGGCGCGGAGCCGCGCTAGATCGGGAGAGCATTGTGCATGTGTGTTCGCTGGTGCCGGACGCTGGTGGCCGGCACCCGGGTCTGTGTGTTCGGCGTCTGCGTCGGGCCCGAGAAGGGGCAGGTCCGGTGGCTGCTTATTACTATGGTGCGGCTGAGGTTGATGGGGCGAGTTATTGCCGAGTGGTGGCTTGTGGATGCCATATTGTGTGTAGTAGAAGAGGCAGAGGAAGCCCAGGAGAATTATCGGGACCGGCCGCTGGAAACGAATGGGGAGCAACATGATCAAATGAAATCCTCCTCCTGTCGCCCGCCGCTCTCCCTATCGTTGCCACCATCCAATGGGGGAATCTCAAGGTATCAAGGTCCGTCGAAGCACGTCCGTAGGTTGATTCTGAAGGTGGTGGGTGGTGCCGGCGTGCACAGGCCACACGGCGGAACCACTGGTGTTGCGATGCACCCAACGAGTGCGGCTGCGACGTCCCGCTCTCTCAACCAGTAGGTAGGGTGTTGGAACGCTTTGGGACAAGGCCACCAGTTGGCGAGTTGACGGTCTTCCTTGCGAAGATTGGATGGGTGTGGTCGGATTTGGCCGAGCTGGTGTCTTGCAAAGAGTTGCGAAGTGAAGATGTCAGATAGGGGAGTTCAAGTTGTGAAGATTGACAGGAGGAGATGACGAATGAAGAGTGCAAGATGGCATACTGGGCAGGAGCTGAGAACAGCAACATGAAGGACCCCACAACACGCGGCGCCACGCAACCTTTTTGATTCTATTTGGAACCCTGGAGACGTCAAGACCTCTGCTAAAAATAATTGCGGGCAAGTAGGAGGGCCAATCCGTTCGGTCGCGCGAGGACTGGAGTCGGACCGCTCCTGGACTCTTGGACTGTTGGACTGGCTGGAGGAGCTGGAATGATGCTAGGAGTCGCCCACCGTCCCGATCGTGGACCCGACTTGGCCTGCGGGACCGGCTAAAACAAAGTTCAGGAGATCCTCACCATCGCATCGCTTGCATCTGAGTGCCGCTCCGGGACTTGCCTCGTTCGGGGATTCTTTCAGGGTATCACGGAATACAATTCCTGGGCTAATCCTCCTCCGCTCCTTGGCCGAGGCCACTTTGGTCAGATCCTCAGTTCCCTCTTCTTCATTCGAAAGAGCTGTCAATAATCCCCAAATTGTTTTCTCCTTTCCCATCCTCTTCCCCCCCTCCCCCCCGTTTTCGCACCTGTGGTTTAGTTGTGCCGGGGTGTTTGACTATCGAGTCACCGATGGCCTCATTGGACCTATCCGTCGCATTGTGGCGTTCCAAGGTGTTGCCAGTCTGCTTTAGGAGATGCAGACAAGATTCGGAGCTGAACACGCTGGCTATCCCTGGGTGGTGGTTGCCTTCCGAATGGACCACACCGCAAGAATTTAATATTATCTTCGACTCTTTGCAATCTTCCGACGGAGAGGTCCGAAGGAGGCGACCGGAAGTACCATGTATGAGCAGCTCCCTGCCGGCCAGTTTTTGAATCCTGCCCTCTTCTCTTCCCTCTCCAATCGTACCGTGTAGGTAGTTGAGGTTCAAGCTAGGAATTCAGGCAGAGCCCACTACACAACCCCAACCCCAGGTTCAGGTCTCGATGCCTTTATTCGTGCAACAAACGTGTCAATGTCAATCAACCTGTCAGCCTCCTGTTAATTACTTCGGTACAATTGAAAACTGTTCTCAAGATTGCTTCCCTGCTTGCATGCATGCCGCTCCCCGCGCCAGAAGACTGACGGACGGCAGCACGAGCCTGGATGATGCTGTGCATCACACAGTGTCACAACAGCCGCGGCGGTACAGTGCATCCTACGACTCGAATCGAGGGAGACTTGCTGATGCGGGGCCAAACGAGGCTCTGGTCGCCAATCTCCAATATCACCATCCATCAATCAACTCAGGTCGGCTCCCCGTACGGTTGTAAGAAAGTCAATGTTAATTGGCTTGCTGACGCAGATGCACATACACAGACTCTTCGTCCCTTGCTTACGGCAAACAGCAAATTTTATTTCTTATGTTCCCATCAGAATAGAGAGAGGAAGGGGGCGAAAAACGAGGGAACGCGAGTGCGGCTCATTGATGAATCTCTCGTGACTTGCCGGTCGGAGCAGGGGCCAAAGATCAGCTCGTCCACAGGTTGCAGCTCGCGTGCAGGATCATCATCCAATAGCGCATTTCCAGCCCGGAGCCTTGCGTCTTCATGAGACTAGCGTCCCACCTATTGGTCGCATTCTGGCCCATTCTTGCACACCACCAGCGTCCAGATGCAGCGGAATATTGGAGAGTGGCGCCCTCCATCACGTATTCAGCTCCTTCCCGCGTGGGATAGGCGCAAGATGGGCGCAAGATGGGCGAAGGAGAGCTCGTGCCGTCGGAGCCGTGAGACTGTGAGCAAGTCAGAAGTCGCCCTGCCACACTGCGAGTGAGCATTGAGCACACCTTGAGGCTCAACGAGGTGCAGATTGGCAGATTGACCTGGTACATTGACGCCACCCTGCAGCTCATTATCTTCGTCCTGACCGCTTTTGGTTTCCCTTCTTATTAGTGTCGCCACAATCCCGGAACAATGCTGTTGGCTCTCTGTCTCGCGTGCTTATTGGAAGACGGGCTATCCGTCTTGTCGCCCTTCAAATACAACAAGCTGTCGCTCTCTTTCCCTCCTGTACAAATCCATTTTTGGACCTTCGCGTGGACCAAGGCGTTAACCAAGGCCCAGGGAGTCTGAAGGCCACTGTTGTTTTTATTGTTCTTTTGTCTACCTCCCGTACTTTCTCTTCGCTCACTTTGCCTGTACTTTCTACCTTCAGGACACCTACCCTACTTAGTACAGTCCTTAGTTGCCATCGCGAGAACTTAAAGGCATCGGCTCCTATCAGAACAAGCCGACCTATGTCAAGCGACGAGCGAAACAATGTCCACCAGCCACAGGGCACTTGCCCGCTCCTCCTCGGCCCCGCCCCGTCTCTGGAAGGCCCCTTTGACAGAGCCGGTCCTTATGGAGGTCCTTACGGAAGTGATCCGGCAATCTCCTTGCCAGCCCCTCTCTCCCCATCTTCGACGTCATTCGTATCACTTGTCGCCAGGGCGGCAGCCAATGCGAAATCTTCTGCGTCGCCGACATCCGAAGAGACGAAACAACCTCGCTGCCCGACTGATGAGGAGGACCATCACCCGAGAGACATCGTGGATCATCGACTACACTATATATCGTGCGTGAAAATCGCCGACAGGCCAGGGTTCTGGAGAGAGGACCATCCTGTCTGGGAGTACGAGTTCGAAGCGCAACTCAAGAAACATCGGCGAATACAGAAGGCCAAGGACAGAGCCAAGGGAAAGGACAAGGGAAAAACGAAGGAGAAGGCCGAGGACAACGCCCAGCCCTCGAACTCAGGGGCAACCACAGAGGGGAATACGGCCCAGGCCGAGAGCGCTGGGGGAGCTGGGGCCGGGACTGATGCCAGAGATCAGTCAGTACCGTCACCAGGATCCGGAGAACCCAAGCCAGAATCTCACCATGCCGGAGCCGACGCGGGCCAACCCAGTACAACTTCCACACGGCCAGCGCCAGGTGACAAAGTGGATGAGACAGATCCCGCAGAACGTGCGGCTCGACTAAAGGTCCGGGCAAAAATCTTCGCTACGGCCTCTTACGTAGGATCGCTGTACCGGCGGACCGGCCTCGTACGTGACGCCATCTCTGCCGATGCCACCAAAGAAGCAGAGGATCAAGCCCGCGCCGAAGCCGCCAATCCAGGCAAGAAGAAAACCAAGTATAAAGATGTGGTAGCTTGTCTGCGAGAAAGCTCCGGGAAATGGAGAAAAAAGACGAAAACCGAAAGCGGCGAAAACGCAGCGATCGAGGAACGAAGAGCGGTCGCGAAGGCGATTCGGGATTTCAGTCCTGACAAAGACGGCGACGACAAAGACGGCGACGACAAAGACGGGGGCAGTGGGGACGGCGGGAACAAGGCCAGCAGGATCGGATACAACGTGGACAAGGATCTGAACGCGTACTATATGCGTCTGAACAAGAATCCCGGTCCCGAGGGCCACCCCCACGATCATGTCTTCTACCCAGCGGAGGGTGAGGCGCAGAGAAGGACCGAAGCGAAGAGCCTGCGGAGGTGCGGGATCCAAGGCCGCTTCCCTGATCAAAAGATTAAGGTGCATAATCTTCTGAACCACAGGCACAACCCTGGTGAGCCCGAACTCGACTGCATCCTGCTCCGGAAACCGCCCGACAAGAGAATCAACTACGTCCACATCCCTCTCAACAACATGGAGGTATGTCCTATGCCAAGTCCTCTTCTGTTGTTGCTGATAGTTGTTTTCTGAACCACACTGACAAGCATCCTCAATGATCATGATGGGCCTGGATTTAGTATGTTGAGGTAAGCAGCTGGGTACAAGCAGCTTGGTTTGTTCCTTCGGCCCTGGAAAGAAAGCAAAGGCTCACTCTCAGTGCAGAAAATAATCCCGCAGTACTACGGAGAGGAGGAAGACGACCTATCTCTTGATGACGGCCCATTCGCAGATCCCCTCGAGCACTCCCGGTCCTACATGCTCTTGCGGCCCCAGTACTGGCGAGGCAACCAGCACGGCTCTGGCCCACGCTCGAACGAAGCGCCGGGGATGCCGGTGCATGAGCGGCACATCCGCCCCCTCTGCGAGCTCATCTCATCAGGTACGCAGCGCTCTTGCCGTCCATCTCTCATAGTTGCCCCCTTACGCTTTTTCGTTTTTGCTAACACGCGCTCGTAGACCCCCCGAACCCGACGAAGCGGAACTTGGACAGCATCGCACTCTTTGTAAGCAAATTCTCCCTATCTAGATACCTTGGTGGATCTCAGCTCGTCGCAAACCTGGCCATCCCTGGAGCGCCTTGCTGGAGATCTCGTACCAAGGCATATCCCACAAAGCAGCAGAGTTGGAGTCTAACTTTGCTATTCCTTATTGCCACGCAGATGCCCTTCCTTCATTGGGAGTTCGACAGGGCGAGGTTCAAGGTCGCCCGAATGATCGACGAGGAGTCAGAGAAGCGCCGCAAAGCCATCGCCAAAGCGGAAGCCGATACTAAGAGGCGCAGGATTGCCGAGAACAAGCGCAAGGCAGAAGAAGCTAATCACCTTGCTGGAGCATCAGCAGATGCCACAGAACCGAAGCCAGACAAGAAATCAATCATGCAGAGACTCAAACAGAACATGCATTGGCCGAAGATAGGCACGGCGAAGGAGGAGGACAAGGAGACGCCCGTGGGAGGGGGAGGGGAGAAGGCTGACGAAAGAGAGCCTTACCATGATCCCCTCCGAAGAGACACAAGCGAGGCGATCGTTTCGCTCGACGGCGCCTTGTCGCTCAGACAAGGCCCCTTTCGCGTCGAACCGAATGGGCGGACGAGGGTCGGGTCGTGGCGAGGCCAGTACCTGCTCGATGCCGCGAGGCTGTACGAGGCTATCCACCTCTACCGCGACAAGAAGATGATTCAGAAGTACCTGTTCCGGAAGGCGGCCTTGCATCCGCGTCGGACTCTCGACCAGTCGTACTCTTGGACGCTGAAGACCACCCGTGATCTTGACCGCGATCAGGTGGTATATCGGGGTACTAGCATGAACATGAAGTTTGTACACCGATTGATGCGCGAGGATGATGTGTGTCGTAACAAAAAAGGAATAGAGAAGAAAAAAGCGGAGAAGGAAAAGGCAAAAAGAGATGAGGAGGAGGAGAGGAAGAGGAAGAAGGAGAAGAAGGAGGAAGACAAAAAGGAGAAGAAGGAAAAGAAGGAGGAAGAGAAAAAGGAGAAGAAGGCCAAGACTGCTACTGCCGTCAAAGCCAAGTCCAAAGAGCCCGAAACGCTCCTGCCCAAGTACGAAGACAGGGGCGACGGCACGACAGCACACCACGAAGAGAAACCTGCAGAGGCGATCTCGGACAAACTTAACAAAACGAAGTGGGTGCTAGCTGGAGCAGTCGGGGACCATGTCCCGTCGGAGGGAGACAAGACATGCGACCAGTGCCGCCAAGACATCCGCAAGATCGCCCGGGTCGTCATGGTGGACCAGTTGTGGATGTGGGTTTTGGACAAACAGACCATTATCACCTGCTTCCCGCGGCGATACGGCCTCAACAAGAGCGACCCTTCGGGCGTGTTCAAAGCCATCCGGATGCGCGTCGAGGGCGGGACGACTCAGATCCGGTCCGTCTTCGATCTCGCGCTGCTCATCATCCGGGAATGCTCCAACACGCTGTTGGACCGGTCACAATCCCAGGTAAGTGCCCGAGCTGCCTGAGCTACTCAGCTAGGCACTGCCCTGAATATTTGACTCTCCTTTGCGCTCTTTGCCCTGCATCGCCGCTGACGAAGGATGGATGATACCACCATAGGACAAACGGCCACAGGTAATTGACATATTTGCAGAAGCGATAGGGAGGATCGTGAGTTCCCCTCTCGGCGTCCCTGATCGTGATGAGGAGTTTGGTTTGTTTAGCTAACAGCTTATGTCGGGACCGAAAAAAAGGACCACAAACTTGCGGTCCAATTCGAACGCCTGTGGAATTGGACAGAAGACGCCAGCACCTTTTACAACAAGCCGATGATTGACGCCACTGATTTCTACTACCAACTGCTCCTGGATATCAACCCGGAGGGCACGCTGATGAAGGAGATCCGCGACATCATTGACGAGCTGGCCATCATCATCAGCATTAAGGAGAAGCAGAGGGAGCTTCTCGAGCGGTTCGTCAAGTTCGCCAAGCAGTGCCTCGAGGAGCACCCCGACGACGGTGATAGCAAAAGCGCTACGAAGAGCGGCGGTAGTACACCGTTCTCGTCGTCGTGTTGCAAGGACGAGAAGCCGACGAGTGCGGCCTACAATGGCTTCAAAGCCTCGGCGGACGACGTCTTGGCCGAAATTGCGATCAGGATCGATGAGCTGAAGGAGTTAAAGCTGAGCGCGAAAAGCACGGCTGAAAACGTTCGTGCGGTCCCGTTTTCTCTCTCGCTGGCCAATCTTTCCCCAAGTGTTATGGCTCGCCTAACATTTAATACACAACGCAGGTCAAGGACCTCCTATCGCTGAAGCAGCAACAAGCCGGCGTCGTCCAGGCCCGTCAGGCCGTCGAGCAAGGCCAAGAGACTGTACGACAGTCGCGGTCGATCATGATGTTTACGGTTGTGACGATCTTCTTCGTACGTCTGCCCACCTCTACCACCCTCAAATCACGCCTGCACCCGGTACCCTGCAGTCGCGTCAACTCCTGCTGATGCGATGTGATGATGTTAACTTCTCTGCTCCAGCTGCCCCTCGCGTTCATGGCTAGCATCTTCGGGATGAACAATACCACCTTCCAGGGCGACAGCGGCAATAGCAACGGCACCACGGCGGCACCCAGCAGTACGAGCAATGGTACCGGTTCAGCGAGCAACAGCTCTAGCGACGCCAACTCTGATGGCGGTGGCTTGAAGCCGATGACATTAGCCGAGCAACTCTACATCATGTGTACGTTTCCGAAGACGCCAAACAGTCCCCCCCCAGACATGACACACAGGGAAATTGCAGCAACAAACTAACAATCCGCTGCTTTTTTTTCTCCAGTCCCCATCTCCTTCGTCATCATCTTCATCGCCTGCTGGATCGCCTTCAGCCGCTTCGTCCGCACCGTCTTCTGGGCGGCGTACAAGGTGACCATTACGGTCGTGACCGTCAAGTCGGGGCTGTACTACCTGCGACTGCGGAAGCTCGAGAAGGTCTCCTCCGTGAAGCTGACGCGGTGGACCCAGGAATTCGTCGGCGGGCTGAGGGACGGGGTCGAGCGGGACTACAACCTCAAAAAGATGCGGGAGCGCCAGAAGGAGGCCAAGGAGCAGCAGAGGCAGATGACGTGGAGCCTGAAGGAAACCGCGGCCGCTGCTTCTGATGCAGATGAGAATGGGGGCCAAGCCTCGTCGGTGCAACCTCAGCAGCAAGGAGAAGTCCCGCCCAAGAGAAGAAGGAAGATGCCGGACTGGTTCCGGAAGCCCCACGACCAGCGCGACACGGATGAGGCGAATGGAAAGCAGCCGCCTATGAGTGGAGCGCTCGGGGGTAGTCCGAGGCAGTGGGGTGGAGGTGGCGGATAGGACGGTAATGGGTTTCGACGGAGGATCATTGTAATAGGGGCGGGCACTATTCGATGGATAATTCTTAATGGGTTTGCCGTTCAACAATGAGATAGGTTCCATTTTACCACTATATATATAAGTGGTTTCCCGCTTTTCGGATCAATAGAGTCATGTCTAGGTACTCGGAGAGGTAAAAGTAATGGAATAGACTTATCTACATGCATGAAGTGGTGGTACCCTAACCACCGGATCCTCCCTCAGTAAAAACCGTTCAGATTTTCCATTTGCTTTGCCTCCCCCATCAGCCAGATCTCACGAAAAGACAGGACTAATAACGAAATAAAACGGTCTAAGGAAAGCGAAGGCAAAGAAAGACAGCAGCAACAAAAACCCTCGGGAGAGTTGTTGTCGGGGAGATTTGCCTACTTAGACGACAACCTCCTCAGTCTCCTCAAGCACCTCCTCAACGATCTCCTCAATGACCTTCTCCTCCTCCCCTTCGCCGCTCGCAGCGACCTCGGCCGTCTTGAGCCGCAGCAGCTCCGCGACGGGGTCGTCGGGCAGACCCAGGTCGGCGCGCTCCTCGGCGATCTCGGCCTCGATGGACTCGCGCCAGGCCAGCCACTCGCCCAGCAGGCGGCGGCGGTTGTCGACGACCTCCTGGTCGGCGCCGGCGATGCGCTCGGCGTCCTCCTGCTCGAACACGCGCGAGTACTCGCGCAGGTTCTTGCGAATCGTCTTCTGCTCCTCCTTGGACAGCAGGGTGGGCGGGCGAGGGCGCCAGGCGATGTGCTTGAACTTCTCGATGTGCTCCTCGCGGAGGGACTCGCCCTTGAAGTCGTAGATGTGGTAGCCGTTCTCCATCTGTGGTAGCGCTGTGGGGTTAGTAAGAGCGGTTGATGAGTGTGCGGGGAGGAAGGAAAGTGCTAGTAGTGGGGGAGAAAACTGACGCTATGCTTCCAGGCTGACGCCCAGCTGGCCACGAAGCGACCAGAGGGATCCCACTCAATATCGGTCACGCCATAGTGGTCGGCCGTGTTCATCAGCTGCAGGTGAGCCGTCAGGTCCTTCTCGCCCTCAGGTTTCTCGCCCTCGAAGTCGAGGTCGAAGAAGTCGAGGTCCGAGCTCTGCTGGTTGTGAACAGTGGCGACGACGACAAACCGGCCGCGGGGCGACCAGTAGATGGCGTTGCTGTTCTTCTTGTCCAGCGTGCGCAGGTGCTTGAAGTTGCCAACCGCGGGACCTTTGGCCTTCTCCGGGCAGAAGAACGACACCGAAGTCTTGGGCGCGACAGCTGTTTGACCGACCGGCTCGGGTGTGGTGATGATTAGGAACCGGTCGCCCTTGGGCTCCCACGCGAAGTTGATGACCGTGTCCTTGATGGTGTCGACAACCTCGACGGGAACTCCCTTCTCCTTAACGCGGAAGATCTCGAGGGTCGTGGCCTGCGACTTCTTGGACTTGGAGTGCCGGTCGACCTTGACGCAGAGATATGCGCCCTCAGATTGCCAGTGCAACTTAGCGTCGCTAACGCTGAAGAGGTTGAGAGACCGCACGACCTCCTTGGAGGGGATGCTCATCAGTCCGACCTTGGCCGGGTTGCTGCCGATCTCGGGTGTCCAGTAGCAGAACAGTTGCTCGTATGTCTTGACGCCCTCGCGCTGTGGCCGCGAAGGCGCCCACTCGAAGTCCATCACGCCCTCGATCTTGATGGTCGTCTTGTCCAGCAGGTTCATCTTGGGCAGCTCGTACACCGAGATGGACTGGCCCTGGGTCAGCCGTGCCACGTACTTGTCGTCCGAAGCCCATTTGAACGCAGGCCAGGGGTTCTTCCGCGGTGGTGGCTTTCCGCCAGGTCCTGGCTGGTCGTCGGTTGGCAGGTCAAGGTTGGCGAACGACCGAAGGGGCTTGCCCGTCGCGATATCCCAGACGACATAGTTCTTGCCCTCGTCGTCGATCGTAAGCGCGGGGTGGCCCTCTTCTGGGATGGAGATGGGACGGCTCGACCAGGTGATCAGGTAGTTCTCCTGCGGTGAGAAGCCGGCCATGTTGACGTTGGGGTGCGGGAAGCGGCCTAATCTGTCCCACTTGGGGCCGCCCCAGATCTGGGCGCCTTGCATGTGCATCGACATCAGGTACGTGCCCAGCGGCGACCACTGCACGAAGGTCTCGGTCCAGTTGGGGCGGTCGACGATGTTCTCGGCAGGGTCGCGCTCGTTGTTCCAGAAGACACCGACGTGATCGCCGCGGAACATCACCAGCTGGTCACGGCCGCGGCCCGAGGGGTCAGCCATGAACGACCGCAGGTGGTCGCGCGGCTTGAACTCCTCGATCGTGGGCGGGTGGTACTCGTCGTCTACCCTGCCCTCTCTCGCGTAGTATTCGATGTCGAGGAGCTTGTTCACACGCATGATGTGCTTCCTGTCGAGTGGGACGCGGTCGAGTTGCCGGACCGCGGCGGCGGCCTCAGCAGGGGACTGGAATTCGACAAATGCGAAGCTATCATAGCGTCAGTACGTTTCTATACGTATGCGCGCACACGCGGGCTGTAGCCGGGCCAGAAGCGGGGAACCAGGTGGTCTGGTATTTTAGTGGTGGGCAAGCCTTACCGAAGCGACCTGCCGTCGGGACCCATGGGCATGTCGACCACATCATCCTTTACCCTGCCGACCGACCTGAGCTTCTTCAGCAGGAACTTGACCAGCCTGGGCTTCTGCTCCTCGTCGACGTCTGGCAGGCCGTCGATCACCACAAATGATTCGAACCCGGACTCCAGCTGGACCTGGAAGCGGGCGCGCAGGTCTGAATCATCGATGTCATCCTCGTCGAACTCGTCGTCGTCAAGGTCCGCCTCGCGGAGCTGCTCAAATGTTGAAGGCGCCATGCTGGGCCAAACAGTTTCTAGGTTCTGGTTGTGCGGTTTGTTCGACTAGGTGGGAGTGACCGGCTTCGCCCGCGTCGATGTTCGAGTAATTTTTCGTGGTTGCTTCGAAAAAAGGTGTGCGGAGTTGTGAAGTGGGGTTGAGCGAAAAAAGTGTCAGGGAAGTGTAAACTGTTGTGATCCGGGTGGCGGCGTTTGCTCCAGAGCACGTCTTCAGTGGACTGTAGATGGCAATGAATAGAGAGCAATGCGACCTTGGGGCCTTGATTCGGTTCTTCGTACTGCAGTTCGGAATCGAATCGCCTGTGATCTCCGCAACCTTGACGCCCTTCTTTTTGGCGTGGCGACGGTGGATTTTCGAGTCACGGGTGTGAAAGGTGTGGGCGTAATATTAGAAATTCCGGATCCGAGCCCCGCGATTTGGGGTGAGTCTTGGCGCGGGGCATCTGATGTGTCCCTACCAAGTCACCACGCAAATCCTAAGCTAATCTGAAGTATCGGTACAACAGTCATCCACGACCTTGCCGGCCACATGTTTGTCCGGAGTTGCTTTATTTTTCGCTCCCCTCCAAAAAGCTCCAGGAGAGCTTCCGCTCAGCAACCGAAGGCAGCAGCATCAAGCTTTTTGTTGACATACCACGGGTGCGGAAGGTTTACCAGACTGTTGACCGAAAATACACCCTGTTTACCTCAATATGGTTGGTATTCCTTCCCCAAGGTTCCCGTATGCATTGCGATCAGTTGAGCTCCACTGACAGCTAGCTGCGATATACAGGCGTCGTTCCATCCAACCCAGATTTTCGAGGAGGGCACGACAGAGGAGAAGGGCGAGAATGCTCGTCTTTCCGCCTTTGTTGGTGCCATCGCCGTGGGCGACCTGGTGAAGAGCACACTGGGTCCCAAAGGCATGGACAAGATCCTACAATCAGCGTCTGTACTTTTCTCCCTGTCATTCTATCCCTCTGTTGCCTCCCTTCTCGGGCCCGCTTCGTCATGCGTGACAGACAGGGGCTGACAAATGGCCACAACTCTGCAGATCTACCCAAGAGATCATGGTCACGAACGACGGCGCCACCATCCTCAAGTCGATTGCGCTTGATAATGCGGCCGCGAAGGTCCTTGTCAACATCTCCAAAGTGCAGGACGACGAAGTCGGCGACGGCACAACATCAGTGGCCGTGCTGGCGGCCGAGCTCCTCCGCGAAGCCGAGAAGCTTGTCGACAAGAAGATCCACCCGCAGACCATTATCGAGGGCTACCGGATAGCGAGCAAGGCCGCGCTGGACGCGCTTACGCAATCGGCCGTGGACCACAGCAGCAACCCCGAGGCGTTCAAGAAAGACCTGCTTGCCATCGCGAGGACAACGCTCAGCTCCAAGGTGCTGGCGCACGACCGTGACCACTTCGCGAAGCTGGCATGCGAGGCCGTGCTCCGGCTGCGCGACTCGTCAGACCTGAGCCACATCCAGATCATCAAGAAGGCCGGCGGCAAGCTGAGCGACTCGTTCCTGGACGAAGGCTTCATCCTGGACAAGAAGATTGGCGTCAACCAGCCCAAGCGGCTAGAGAAGGCCAAGATCCTGGTGGCCAACACGTCGATGGACACGGACAAGGTCAAGATCTTCGGCGCGCGCATGAAGGTCGGCTCGACGAGCAAGCTGGCCGAGCTGGAGAAGGCGGAGAAGGACAAGATGAAGGCTAAGGTCGACAAGATTAAGGCGCACGGCATCAACTGCTTCATCAACAGGCAGCTGATCTACAACTGGCCCGAGCAGCTGTTCACGGACGCGGGCATCATGTCAATCGAGCACGCCGACTTCGATGGCATCGAGCGCTTGGCCCTGGTCACCGGCGGCGAGATCGCGTCCACCTTCGACCACCCAGACCAGGTCAAGCTGGGGCACTGCGACCTGATCGAGGAGGTCATCATCGGCGAGGACACGCTGATCAAGTTCTCCGGTGTAGCCGCCGGTGAGGCCTGCACCATCGTGCTAAGGGGAGCCACAGAGCAGCTGCTGGACGAGGCCGAGCGCAGTCTGCACGACGCACTGGCCGTGCTGTCGCAGACTGTCAAGGAGCCACGCACCACGCTGGGCGGTGGATGCGCCGAGATGGTGATGGCCAAGGCTGTTGAGGGTGCGGCCACCCGGGTTGAAGGCAAGCGTCAGATGGCTGTCGCGTCCTTCGCCATCGCCCTCCGCCAACTGCCTACCATTTTGGCCGACAACGCCGGCCTGGACTCCGGCGAGCTGGTGGCGCGTCTGAGGAAGGCCATCTACGACGGCATGACTACGTATGGTCTTGACCTGATGACTCCCGGTGGTGGACTGGCCGACATGCGGGACGTGGGTGTCATCGAGAGCTACAAGCTGAAGCGGGCTGTTGTTTCTTCGGCTAGCGAGGCGGCTGAGGTGAGTCCTGCTTGCATCTTTTATTCCTCTCTCTCTCTCTCTCTCTCTCTCTCTCTCTCTCTCTCTCTCTCTCTCTCTCTCTCTCTCTCTCTCTCTCTCTCTCTCTCTCTCTCTCTCTCTCTCTCTCTCTCTCTCTCTCTCTCTCTCTCTCTCTCTCTCTCTCTCTCTCTCTCTCTCTCTCTCTCTCTCTCTCTCTCTCTCTCTCTCTCTCTCTCTCTCTCTCTCTCTCTCTCTCTCTCTCTCTCTCTCTCTCTCTCTCTCTCTCTCTCTCTCTCTCTCTCTCTCTCTCTCTCTCTCTCTCTCTCTCTCTCTCTCTCTCTCTCTCTCTCTCTCTCTCTCTCTCTCTCTCTCTCTCTCTCTCTCTCTCTCTCTCTCTCTCTCTCTCTCTCTCTCTC
The DNA here is from genome assembly GCA_003049485.1 of Ophioceras dolichostomum. Lineage (NCBI taxonomy): Eukaryota > Fungi > Ascomycota > Sordariomycetes > Magnaporthales > Ophioceraceae > Ophioceras > Ophioceras dolichostomum. The sequence goes on along the minus strand of PYST01000041.1, from coordinate 28,903 downwards.
TCTCTCTCTCTCTCTCTCTCTCTCTCTCTCTCTCTCTCTCTCTCTCTCTCTCTCTCTCTCTCTCTCTCTCTCTCTCTCTCTCTCTCTCTCTCTCTCTCTCTCTCTCTCTCTCTCTCTCTCTCTCTCTCTCTCTCTCTCTCTCTCTCTCTCTCTCTCTCTCTCTCTCTCTCTCTCTCTCTCTCTCTCTCTCTCTCTCTCTCTCTCTCTCTCTCTCTCTCTCTCTCTCTCTCTCTCTCTCTCTCTCTCTCTCTCTCTCTCTCTCTCTCTCTCTCTCTCTCTCTCTCTCTCTCTCTCTCTCTCTCTCTCTCTCTCTCTCTCTCTCTCTCTCTCTCTCTCTCTCTCTCTCTCTCTCTCTCTCTCTCTCTCTCTCTCTCTCTCTCTCTCTCTCTCTCTCTATAACCGTGTGAACCGGCTTACTAACTTGATGGCAAATCACAGCTTCTTTTGAGGGTTGATGATATCATCCGAGCCGCTCCTAGGCGAAGAGAGCGCCATTGATCAGTGCTAGATAGGGAATTTTCAGCAGCAGCGGTTCACGGCAAAAAGCTGGATGATACCATAATGGACCGCGCCGACAGCAGCATAATGAGAAAAATGTGAATGAAGCAGCCACGCACAAACCTCAACTCGAGCGATGGGATGAGCTTTCTCTCGTCACTGGGACCTGAGAGCCCTAGACTAGACTTGGGCAAGCGCCTGCCAGAGAACGTGGCGAAAATCTCTGACCTCCAACCGAGAGTAGTTCCAAACTTGCGGCGAGTGCCTCTTCCCCGAATCGGTTTGGTGGATGATATGGAGCTGGCTGATCCTCGTTCTCGGCACCGCCTCAAGTTGTCGTCTTGATTTGGACATGGGCCTGCGCACAACTCCGCGGTCCGATATTTTCTTTCTTTCCCCCCCTTTCCTCTCGGCGGTCTCCTACCTCCCTCGTTCTAGCTCTTGATGGTGCCTAAAAGCTACAGGAATCTCAACGCAGACCTACCTATTGGCACGAGTCTCGAAAATGTATTGGACTAGGGACAAATCAAGTGACGAGTGCGCAACGCGTCCACTTTCTCCTTGGCTCCACGCGCCACGCTTCGCGTTCCAGGCAATGCATGCCAATCCGGAGACTTCACCGTTGCCCGGGGGTCGGTGGGGCCGACATGGGTAGCGACGTGTGGCCCCGGCCGGTGGATGGCGGGTCTGACAGATCCTAGTTGCTGGGTCCTGGATACCTGCAAGCTCTTTGTCTCAACTGCCTCATTATGCCTTCCCAACCTTCTCTTTGTGAACTGCTCGAACTATGTGGAAATTAAAAGACGAAACGAGACTCCGGCATTGGTACGAGGGAGCCAGGGGCTCAGGTTTGTCAACGACTCGGACACCTCAACCATATGCAAACTTTTATGTGTCTATTCCAGCCTTGCGCATTCAGATGACAGCTGAAGGGAAGCCTCCCCACGCCTCCATTGCGGTTCAGAAACTCTGTCAAATCCCTAGGCTTTCTTTTAGTATTCCAAACAGAATTTTCAGGTCGAAATCTTGGGTTCGAAGCAACTTGCTATTGATGATGATAGATTCTGAGATGCAAAGGGGTCGAACCAGGAAATATCATTCTGGGAAACTGGTTAGAAGGAGCACTTTCGCGTCTGGGGGGGGGGGGGGGGGGGGNGGGGGGGGGGGGGGGGGGGGGGGGGGGGGGGGGGGGGTTCAACTTTATGTTTGTCCGATATGCTCAAAAGAGCCGGCCCAGTAGGTCTGGGGTGTCGTTTTCATCATTTTCATGTGGGCAAATCAGCTGGGCTCGAGAGTAAGGGCAATGGTTATCCAGATCTTGTGCCCTAATCCAGTCTATCTCCTTTCGGGAAAGAAAACTGCCCCGAACTGAACCAGGTTCCTGGGAAGCCTCTCTTTTACTGTCTGAGAAGGCTGGTTGCCTCGATCAAGACAACCTTCGACTGCACGCTCTCACACACACCTCCATCTACCCATGGCTCGTCAAATCGAGCAGCCCGTTCATTCTAAGCCACTATCTGTTCAAGACCGTTCAGGAATAGCGAAGATACGCATCCATCACAAGAGCCGAGAGCAGCCCGACCACAGGCACACGAACAAGTCATCAATAATGTCCAACGAAAACCATCATACTGGCCGAATCGAGGTATGTCACAGCCGAGAGCCAATGCTGGCCCCGATAGGCCTTTTTACATATTATCCCACTACCAATGCTAACAGCAGCGTGCAGGCCAGTCATGAACGGATTCTGCGGGAGGGCCAAGAGCTAAGAAACGCTCTTCAGGCAGAGCATCGAGCGAGAGCAGAAGCTGAGCGTCAGAGACGTATTCCGGTCAGGACTCGCACGCCCACGGCATTCATCACGGTCGACAGGAAGGGCCAACCAGTCAAGCAACTTAGAATACAGCAAAACAGCAGGCCATCGCAGCCCAAACATCTCGATCAAATCCGAACCCGACCGGAACAATCCGGGCTCCCATCTCGACCGTCCGCGAGCAAGCACGGAGAATACCGCCAACAAAAACAACAAAGTGGACGCTACGAAAGGGATTGGCATTCGGCATCAAGCTATGAGTAAAGTGATGCCTGATGCTCCTGGAAACGGTGGTCCTAGCACACGCCGCTTGCCTTCCACCAAGAGCAATGTCGGCATCCAGCACGGTAGTCATGCCCATGTTGAACAACGGAAGAACCGGTTGAGTCCCAAAGCAGAACGACCATCAGGGCCGGACGAGTCCGTATCCTCGGAAGGTCACGATTCTGATGTGGAGGATACAAGCTCATCGGAGGAGTCTTCGGAGGACTCAGACGACTCTTCAGAGGTGGGTACGGTGGATTCCATAGCGCGTGTGGACAGCTCGACTGACCAGTTACACCCCTGCACCAGGAAGAACGACCGCACGATGCTCGATCATCGTCGCAGAAAAGAAGGGACTATCTTTCCAGACACAACATTGGCCGACGCCAGAGCATGTCGACACCAAAACGACCCGATGTCTCAGCGCGGAACGATGCACCCTGGTCGAAGCAGGAAAAGATGAAACTTCTGGAATGCTTTATAGATAGGCTCCATATGTGGATGCCCAAGCTAGACGCCGGTGACCATTACGCCGACGAAGATCTCTGGATAGACGTGTCTCAGAGCTTTAACGCCTCGATCTCGTCACGCCAGGTCGACGTCGACGACTGGCCCAGCATGAGTGACAAGTTCCGCCGCGTCATCTCTCATAGGGATACATTGCTTCGTGCTGGAAAACTGCCACCGGCAACAGGTGTGAACAAAGACTTGTTCGAGCTGATCGACAAGTGCGCCTTATTCGTCAGAATAAAGATGTGTGCCCGGTCCCTAAAAGCCAGTGGCCAGCTGGAGCCAGGGATCGAGGAAAAGATGCTTCGGGCGGGCGTCTCGACTCAAGAATTAGTCGAGCTAAAAGAGGCTTTGGTTTCTGCCTGTGTTTTACGGGAGCAGCAAGCCGCCGCCGCAGCAGCAGCCGGAGCCTCAGGGAGCAGAAATGCTTCGAGAGCTCCGACGCGGGATAGAAGTCTGGCGGGCAATACTCCTCGGTGCCAGCGGCGCTTGAGGAGGCTCACGTTCAGAGGCGACGACTTCGAGTGGGACCCAAGCCCTCAACGTCGGAGCTCGAATATGAGGGAGGCCGAGGCCACTTCCTCCGAGACCGATTCGGATTCTTCAGAGTCCACAGATGTTTCAGATTCGGATTCGGGTTCAAACCCAGATCCTGCTCTCGATCTAGAAATGGAGAGGACGCTTCAGGCATACGAGCGCAAAATGCATGCTCTCCTCAATAGAGAGCAAGCGCGCAAGTCCGAGTCCCTTGGGACGGCTTCTTCTTCTTCGAAGCGGCCTCGGCCAGTGGGACATGACAGGTCTCGCAAGGAGCCAACCCCGAAACGGGTGAGGACTTCTTTTGCGCAAGCTGGAGACACTCCCGAGCATCCAGTCGTGGTGATTGACGACAGTGATAGTGATGGCGCCAACTCCACAAGCGACGAGGACGGTGCAGCCGGGGACGAAATCCCGGCACATGCATCGTCTTTAAGGCCTAGCGGCCGTCTACTGAGCATAAAATCGGCCGTGGGGACTGTAACAGGCACAGGACTTATGCAAAAGCAGAGTCCTGAGTCCAGGAATCTCCTCCAAGCCATGAGATCTACAATAGATAGTGACTCCGACGAAGACGACGAAGATCCACTCAAGGATCTCCGTGACTTCGTGGACGACGTCCTGGGGAACGGACTGGAGGACTTCGCCGCCCCCTTAGAACGACCATCACCTGCGGGCGCGGGAAGAGACGCAGTAGGGCCCTCAGACAGGAGCCGGGAGAGGGCGAGGGGCGAGAGCCCACAGAGCAGGAAAGCTCGCCTCAGCCAGGTTGTGCAGCAACTGGAAACAGTGCTGCCGAAGCTAAAGGAGCTGATGTGAACGGGATGAGATTTCTGGGATTGGAAGCGCCTGTACATAGGACGTGAGATCGTAGGGTGCCATAGCGGTGTTGGTAATTTCAGGACAACAAGGGCCTCGCCGAGGGCTCCCAGATTGGAATCAATAGTTTGCAAACCTCGCCCCATCTGGCGAAAAACCAGGCCTGAAATTAAATGAGATAGCACTGTCTGGGACTGGACAGCTGACAGAACTCTGCAGTTCCCAGGGGATGGTCCTTGTATTGGATATGAAAGTGTCCAATTCTCCGTAAATTCCAGGGCTCCGTCCGGCGCCGATGTGCCTAATCAGTGCTTGCAGTTCTTGCCTGAGCTGTGAACACGTTGGGAAGGGGATAGTCCTGGATGCGTCGAGCCGTTCCAGCCAGGACAGGAAACCCGTGGCGATGTTATTCATACTTTGTTTCCCTGGACACTAGGAGGCAGAGGCGAAGAAGATGTAAGCTCGGGCTTAAAAAGAAACCTCACATCATCCGCTTTCCTCGTAAGACACAAGGACTGTAATCAACGACTTCTCATGCCCAAATACGGCGTTTCCGAGGAATATCATCATCGCTCTCTACCCAGCTCATCTCGGGACGGATTGGTGCTTACAAGATGGCAAGTCATTGTCAGTCGTCGGCCAAAACCCAGGAATCGACAAATACGGGCGGCGGCCATGCATCCAAGGGCGGGCACCACGTCCCTTTGAGGAGTGGACATTCTTCCGACAAGAACACCGGCCAAGATCAACAGGGGAGGCTCCAGAATGGAGTGAAGATTTCGAGGCCGCACAAGACGGCTGTTCCGCAGAAGCAGCAACAGCAGCCACAGCCACAGCCACAGCAGCAGCAGCAGCAGCAGCAGCAACAACAGTCGAAGGTATGTCGATCCTACCCATTAACGCAGAATCGGGCTAATTGGGTAGTGGTTTTTGGGCGAGAAGAAAAAGCGCCAGCACCAGAGCAACAAGAAAAGGCCAGACCATGATAAAAGAGGAAACACAGCGGCACACACCGAATCAGCCTCGACCACAGCCCCATGACTTCGATCACCAAGCCGCCCAGGCGGCATATCAGGCGCAGAGGGAAAGGGAGAACCAACTCTATGAGGCATGGCCACATGGTTCAATTCCACCCGAAACATTCTATCAGAACAGACCGTGGCCGTGGAGGATGGGGGCCACCAGAGCCCAGCTCGAGGTCAGAGCCAGCCATTCGTACCAGCGAAGCGACCATTTAGCGTGGAAGCTATAGAAGGAGAGTGTGGGAATGGCAACGTGCCACCGGTAAGTGACTCAATTATTACATTCTCCTAGCTGCTTTGGAACGGAGTACTGACTTCCTGGATGGTTGTCACCCAGGCCGCCAATCGGCCACGCCTGGAACAAGAAAGCTCTGGAAGGAAACAGGCACCAAACTCACCAGAGGAGAAGCCGGATCTTGCTCGACATGGCCAGCCGCAGACACATGAACAACAGGAGAAGCCAAGCGCGCCGTCGAAGCGACCACGTGTGACTGGGGAGACCAGATCCTGGATCTTGAAAAAAATGATCGCGAACGGAGAAAACTTCTCCTTGGCGACGCAGACTCATTTCTTCGAAAAGATTGCAGAGAATGCCGCGTCGCAACTCGGGGTGTCACTTGAAGGGAAGGACGTCCAGTTGCGTTCCACGAGAACACCTGCAAGGAGCGACGAGAGCTATACAAGACCGGAGTGCTCCCGGAGCCGACCGACGAATTCGATATGTTGATTGACGAGTGGAATAGAGTCGTGGTCGGCGACCAGGTACCGATGATGCACCGATTGGGCGAGGATGTGGTCGATCGGCTCCGGGGCGCGGCGGTCCAGCGCCTTGCGGCTCACCTTGACATGCTCAGCGGCCCCGAGGCCACACGTATGGATTGGCAGGCGGCCGAGGCGGCCGTTGGGATACTGTTCATTGCCCAGCCGGATTTTCTGGTCGGAAAGCAAAGATCTATCATCCACAAGGATCTTAGGTCGGGGGCGCTCCTTAGACAATCGTCCTTGTCACCCTTCCCGCGATACCTGCGTCAGTCGGAATCACGACACCTCCTGTTGACTCCGCCGGCCTTCGAATCCGGACACAACAAGGAGCGGCTGGATCGGCTCGTATATACAGCCGATCCGAGTCCCCACAAGCCCGCTGTCGCATCCTCGCCTCGACTGATGACGTGTGCGATAGCCCCCCATGAAATGGTCAGCCCAGCTCCAGCACTCCAAGGCGACGGGGACCGGGAGGAGACACGACGCTCGTCGACTCCAGTGGCACCTGGGACGAGAGCCAGGAGCGAGCCCCTTGCCCTGGATGGCGAATCACCCGCTCAGGAGACGCCGATTCGTCCAAGCGCGTCCAAAAAGAACAAGAAGCGCATGGCTCGAGATGAACAAGAGAACGAGAAGGACGCTACCCCCGTGGTGAAAGATGGCAGCCAGAAGAAGAAGAGGGCTGCAGAAGAAACTGCAGATGAAGGCACAAGGTCAAAGAAGAAAAAGAAGAAGAGTCGGGACAAGGACAAGGAAAAGGCGGCAGCAAAAGAAACACAGGACGCAGACCGGATCAAAACTGAACCGCTAAGCCCTCCTCCCCCTCCGCCTCGCAGGGTTGCAAGTGTTGGGCCCTCGCGCCCGTCAGGGACTACCGGTGGATACGACGTCCCATCGTCGCCTTCGCCCCCTCAGTCCTGGGTCGACCAGACCTTCCCTCGTCGCGAGCCGTTCAGGGGCCAGAGAGCCATGACGGCCGCGCCGAGCATGGTGCAGGAGCTGGCGCGTGGGGTCGTGGATATCCAGGCGCGTCTCAAGACGGTGGAGGGGATGCAGAAGAGACAGAAGGGGGAGAACGAGAAGAAGAGGAGGGCGAGCGAGGTTTGAGTGCGTGCTCAAGAGCACAGAACACGACAGTCAGGATGGGTGGAGCTGGATCGAGGAGAGTTTGGGGGGACTGACAAATTGTACAATGCGGATAGTTTCATATGTTAAAAAGGATGTTAATAACGGAGTTTTGGTTCGAAAGCGGTCTCACCAACCATCTTCGGACTCGGTTGTTCAAGGCGAAAATAAGTGATGACGACCAGACATTACTGCCCCGCACAACATGTTCAGGCGGAGAAAGCTTCGGCCCGTACCCCTGTCGCGCCAGCTGGAGCTCTTTGGTGCCGCATCTCCAGCTCGGCTCCCATCGGAACTTGAACTTCAACCATTGATTCGAGTGGACATCAACCTGCCAAACGTCAAAGATGGCTTCAGAACAACCAGACAAAAGTTCCGATCCTTGGAACGCAGAGACCAAGGAGAAATTTGAAACGTAGGTCCACCCCCTCTGCCTCTCCAATGGGCGTGCATTTCTGTCTTCAGTGCATGCATCGCCCGCATCTGCAGGAGCTACGGAGCTGGGGTATGGAGCTACGAGGAAGCTAACCCTCCCCTCGAAATGCGATTGATCCAACAGCAAAGAGAAGAGCGCCTGGCTCGACCCTTGCCAAGAGGCCGCGGCGAAGAGTATTAGGTGTCTGAACAGGAATGGCGGCGATCGCGAAATGTGTCAGGACTACTTCCAGTTCGTACCTCACAGTCGATACCGTGCCCCTCCTCGAGCGCGCCCTGAGGATTGCTACGGCTGAAAGAGAGACATGCAGCTTTGACTAACCCGTGCCTCCCCGACCGATTGAATAGGGCCTACCGCGACTGCAAGAAAGAATGGGTATGACACCAACTCACCGCACGACGTCCTTCCCTCCGACCGGACTGCGCTCTTCCCAAATGGCTGGGTGCCTCGCTCGGCTTTCTCCAGGACGGGCCATCCAGCCCGCAGAGAACACAACACCGCGAGGTGGCACCGTTGCGCTGACACTACCTACTCTTTCTCGCAACGATACAGATTACGAAAAGAAAGAAGGAGGCCAAGCCGTGGTTCTCATGACCGCCGACGAGCCGGCCATTCAAGTCCCGTTCCTTTAACACGATCGCGCGACGAACAAGCCTCGTAGGCAACGAACAGCTTGTACCTGGTAGTCGAGGGATATAGTTGGGAACATTGGCTGTGACGAAGAGGAACGCACGGATTCGGCTTGGCCTCGCGCCTTGAGCTCGGGGACTGCGGCTTCGACCATCGTTGCCGTTCTCGATGTTCAGACTCTGCGCACGATCGGCCACCGTGACCGCCGCCGTACTACAGCTTTCGACTTTACCACCCCTTCAAGGGGAGAGAGTGCGACGACCGCGATGGGAGCAATGTAGTTGAAGGGCAGTGGTCAGCGGGGGAGCGGTGGTCGAGTAGTCATCACTATCATACCCCTATACATAGAAACAGACGAGCAGTCGTCGAATTCCACTCTGGCGTCACTCCGGCCTTTCGGGAAAGGCTGTCGTCCCGCCTCACACGATACCGAACGCATCAAGGTCTCCTGCGAGTATCAATGCCGGTTTCTCCACCCACCAACTTGCTTCCACGCTACCCACGATCAAGGCGGACCATTCGTGGACGGCCCCCGGACTGTCTTCATCGCAGTTGCCTTTATTATCCTCCCAGCTCGCCATCACAAAAGCGGCGACTTTCTAGAGAGAGCAAGCGGCTGCGTCGCGCGCACGTGAGGCCTCCTCCGCGCAACGTCAAGATTCGAGAACATCGTTGTCGACAGATCGATCCGATTGGCGCGCGAGAGTCAACTGTAAAAAGGGGGGCCTCCCCACTTACCGTTTGGCTGTAGAGACTTGTCCAAGCTAGACTGCCGGGCCATACCACAGTACGTAACCATGACGGAGGCCATGGAGCTCAGATTTCATCAACGAGGCAAGCATGTGTCGAGTGGTGAGGCGGTGAGGTGTCGATTTCGGATTTGCTGCAGCGAGCGCATTACCTCTCACCATTGCCTCGTCTAGGCTTACGGCCGCCGACGGTTCGAGGCTCCCACGGACGCAGCAGGGCTCGACTTCGAATTCGCGATGTCGACTTCCAAGAGATCGAGGACCTAGAAGTCGCCTCTCTAAGCAGGGGTGTGTGCCTTGAGAAGCACACATGAGCTCCCTTCCAGAATTTCCAACCGTTTCTTCCTGTCAACGCTGCACTATTTTCAGCTGAAACGAAGGCAGATTCAAGCGGATTCAAGGCTTCTGTCCCTTTATATTCCAGAGAAGTCGAGAGCACTGACCCTGACCTGAACCAGTGTTCGAGCTTTTGGGTTTGCCCTAGTAGCAGTAGCAGCAGCCGTCGAGGTGGTCCCCGTCATCAGGTGGACTGTGGACCCTCATTATTTGTTGCGATTGCGCGGCTGGCTTGGACGGGCTGGGCTTGAAAGCAACAGAAGCAGGGAAAGAAGCATGTTCGAAAAGAAGTGGGCGACACTGGGAGACTGGATGGCGGGGGGTGGGAAGGTGGGAGGCGGCTGAGGAGACGAAGATGGAGCTGAACTGGATTTTAGGTTTGCCAATTTGTTGGCTCTTTCTCGTCTGTTGACTTCCCGCAACTTGAACCAACTCTTCGTTGGCGCGAACTCGCGATCCCTCCCTTCCCGCATGTTGTCCGATGTTGTCGTCGTCGTTGACATTTGGGATGTTGTCGAACCCTGCTGTTGTTGTCGCCATTAGTCTTTTTGGATCGCATAGTTTCTTTTTGTTGAAGAAGGTTGATGACCACGAAGACGAGCACCATTTTCCTCTACGAACTCCTTTGCGAGCGAAAGTGTCGATTTGAACGAGTGAGCTATGGAACAGCGACGGCGCTTGCTCGATATTCTAGCCTTGGGGTGAGTCCTGTTGCGCACCGCAGCCTCGTCTTACACCCCGGCACCCCCTTTTTGGTTGGCGTTGAGACGTCTTGGCATTTAGCACTCATCAAGCATCCGGTACTTAAGCTGACCGGTTGCGGGGCTTCAACCCCTTCGCGACTTCAATAGATGCGTGATTGCGACCACGGCCCATCTAGGCTCTAGATTCAACACTAGCGCTGCCTTTGGCAAGTCTTCATCTGAATTCAGCCTTGCCCTTGATCCTTAACGTCTCCTCACTAGCAAGGGGTGCCTGCGTTATCCTATCCTCCGGCCTAGCCTTCGTCCAACATTCTGTCGCATGCTCCTCTGGGAACCAATGCGAGAGACTAACATCCGTCCTCTCTCGTCTCTTGTCGTAGCACGACCGATACACTTCTCAGTACTTGCCCTCCTTGTAACAGGACTCGCCTTTCTTGCCCTCGGACGCTTAGCCTGTCACGCACGCCCATCATTACTCGGCACCTACCCCGACTCGCCACCAAGCAGTCTCAACAGCTCCGGTTATTCCACTCCGACCTGTCCTGCTTCTCCAACCTTATCACTCTTTGGCGTTGTGCGAGTCCCTCGGGACCGTCGTGCTTTCCTGCGCTTCCTGAAACGGTACACTAGCCATGGCCTCCGTGTCATCGGCCGCGTGGCGCGATCATCGTGCGGCGTCCTGATAGCCTCGATCGTTTGCCGGACACTGCTGCTGTGGCGGGTGGTTCGTGATATACAGTGCTCATGGTCTGGGGTAGAGGTATGTCTCGACTTATATCGCTGTGTGTGGCGGATGAAGAGCGCTCCAGCCTTGCGGAGTGTCAGATGGTCTTGAGCTCGAGCAGGACTGCTGACCTCTACTTCTTCGATCAGGCCTTCCTGCCATTCCTTGTCTGCGTCGTTGACATCGCCCTGCCTCCTCCCCGGGCATGGATGCTCCGTGGAGTATGGCTGGGTAGTGGCAGCAACGGCAGCCTGAAGAAGCCCCGAATACACACGGTACTTGGACATGCACAGTATGGATACGGACAAGCAGCGCTCATCAAATTCTCCATCCTCGCCTTGGTTTGGGCTTTTGCTGCCGCGAAAACGGCAGTCTCCTGGACAAGCCCAACCGGAGTCATCTGCCCGCGCAGTGGCTGGTTCGAACGTATAATTCCAACCGCACAAATCATTGGTGTGATGCTGGATGCAGTGGTCGTTTCTCAACTGGCTAGAATACCTATCGAAGGTGCAGACGGTTGCGACGAAGGTGCCAGTGCCAGCACATTGGACAACAGCAGCAGCAACGGCTGGTACTTCCTGTCGTCCATATTTCTTGCCGATGCCGCAATCCTCGGTCTGTTCGCCTGTATCACGTTCTGCCGGGAGCCGGACATCGTTTGGATGTTTAGATTGCGTGCCTCCGAAGTCTTGGACCTTGCCATCGACGTCGCCGCGGTTGCCATTTTGTTCGTCTCACTGGCGCATCTCTTGAGCGTTTTCTACCCGGCCACGCTGGCGCTCGTGGTCTCGGGGTTGAGTCTGTATGCGAGCCACCTCGCCGGACTCTCTAACGCTTCCGGACTGGACTGGCGGTGGTGGGCGTCCTCTACATTCTCGTTATTCCCTGTGGTCATGCTAGCCTGCACGGGGCTACTCGTAAAGCATGACAGGGATATGGCACACTTTCGCCCATTATCATCCGCGCCCTACACGCTGCCGCACCGCGTCCTGATGGGATGCTATCTGGTTCTGGTAGGCGCCGCTGCTTACTCGCATCTCACGTTCTCGATCTCCGCCGGCTCGGCTCTACGCAGCACCCCGTCGCTCAACAGTGTCATCATGTCGGCGCGCACCAACGCCGACGTCTGGGAGGCACGTGCATCCTCGAGCAGGACGCTTGAGCAGGCTGTTCAGGGCTACAGAGCCAGGAACAACGGCCTGCCGCCCCCACCCAACTTCGACAAATGGTTCGAATACGCCATGGCGCGCAACTCTGTCGTTATCGACGAGTACCAGCGGATCAGCACCGATCTACTGCCTTTCTGGGGCGTAAAGCCGTCCGTCATCCGAAACCGCACGGCCTTCCTCCTCGAGGCCCCTGGGCTTTCGATGGGCGGCTTGAGGATCCGCCAAGGCGAGATTGAGCTGTCGCCGAACATCCCTGGCACGCACATGTGGATGATTGATGGTATGGCCAAGATGATCCTGCCGTTCGTCCGCTGGCTGCCGGACATGGATCTGGTCTTCAACCTGGACGACGAGTGCCGCGTGGCGGTTCCGTTCGAAGATCGAGCTCCATTGCTGCAGGAAGCACGCGAAGCCCAGACGCGGCTAGCCCGGGCGACACAAACTCGTTTACTTTCCACATTCGGGCCACCCCAGGGCAAGCCGCCTGGCTCTTTCTGGCCTGACAAGTTCGATATCAAGCACTGGCAGCAGTATCAGGAGCCACCAGAACCACATCCAGAACCCAACCCTGAGCGCTCAGCACAGCCGAAACCCCCTTCTCCACCAACCCTCCCTCCACCGCCAAATCTCAACGGCGCCCCCTTTTTCGCCAACTACCACGCAACCCCGATCTTCCAGGACCTCGTCGCTCCTGCGTGTCCTCCTGACTCTCCCGCACGCATAACCCGCTGGTGGAACCGCAGGGAAAGCTGCTCTGCCTGCGCGGCAGCCCACACGACTCTCACACCCCAGGGCCGGGTCGTCTCCAACTGGACCGCCGCAGCCGACGCGTGCCACCAGCCCGACCTCGAGGCCCTCGACGGTTTCCTCCTTGCCCCAGCCGCGATGGTCGCCACCACGACTCTCTTTCCCGTGTTCAGCCAGGCGAAGGTGTCCGGCTTCGCGGACGTGCTAATCCCCTCCCCCTGGAATTTCAACGGCAAGTCCGCCTACGACCCTGCCGCGGACGTGCCATGGGACGAGAAGCGCAACGAGGTGTTCTGGCGCGGGTCTACGTCCGACGGGTACGCCGCCTCTAGGGCGTGGACGTCGTTTGCTCGCGCGAGATTCGTCGATGCCGCCGATGCGCGGGCCGCGAGCTGTGCGGTGGCTGCTATTGCAGGGGATGCTCCTTCAACCGGAACCGGTAGGAGCGATACCGCCCACCATACTCGCCACTCAGCTCCTCATACTCGCTACTCAGCTCCCCGTACTCGCCACTCAGCTCCCTCGTGCCCCGTACACGCAAACGTCTCCCTCGTAGGCGAGTTCCAGCGCTGCGACCGCGAGGACTGCGCGGCGGAATACAACACGTTCTTCCTCAACAGCCGACTCCGGCATAAGCAGCAGAAGGAGCGTGAGCAGGAACAAAGGAAACAACACCAACAACACACAACCGAGGCATCTGCTACAGCCCGCTCAAAGCTGCCCGCCCAGCAACAGCAGCAGCAGCTCGTCGGCCCGCCATCCCAAGCCGAAACCGAAGCCGGGACCAAAGTGCGCCCCGAGAATGCCGCCGCCGTCCCCTTCGAAGAGCACTGGCGCTACCGCCACCTAGTCGACCTAGACGGCGCGGGCTTCAGCGGCCGCTTCCTTCCCTTCCTGCAGAGCACCAGCCTCGTGTACCGCGCCGCGCTGTTCCGGACGTGGTTCGACGAGCGCGTGCATCCCTGGCGCCACTTCGTGCCGCTCGACCTGAGGCTTGGGGATGGCCTGTGGGCCGTTGTTGACTTCTTCGGTGGGAGTTACGGGAACGACGGCGGCGTTGGGGCGAGGCTGGGGGAGGAGATTGCGAGGGAAGGGAAGGAGTGGGCGGAGAGGGCGCTGAGGAACGAGGATATGGAGATTTATTTGTTTAGGTTGCTGTTGGAGTGGGGGAGGCTAGTGGACGATAGGAGGGAGGAGATGGGGTTTGTGCTGGCTTCCTCGCCCGAGGTGGAGGGGGAGCCAGAGGCGGCATCATATCCTGATCCGCCGCCGGCGTCAGACTGAGCCTGGCTGCTTGCTTACAGGAAGGGGCTTCTTTGCGAAACCACTTCCGAGATTTGTATCACTTTTTCTTTGGATATCTTCCTTTTGGATAACCTTGGCGTTCTGCCATGTCGAGCATTTGGCTAGGGAGGAGTTGGCTTGGATACCAGGTCGGATCGGCTGGGCTGAATTACAGCAATAGCAGAGATGTATCTACACTGGCGTGTGGGGCTGTTTACCTACATAGCTAAGCACCTGGACAGGATAACACCTCACTGTGGGCTGGCTCGAAGGCATGCATATTAGGATCGGATTGACTGCTTGGATAGAAGGCGTTTTGGGACAATGATAACACATTGTCTCGTTAAGTTACGGCTACAATTTTATTGACCTACGTTCGTTCGCACCACTATAGCAGACTTCCAATATTACCCTTCTCCGAGACTGGCTTACGAGGGCAACAGCACCATTCATCCTTCGATCCATTGCTGAAGCAGGCACTTGTACAAATATACCTACTTTATGCAATCCCCCGTGCCTGATATTTCTACCTAGGTAGGTACCCTGCCTGCACCGAGGTCCTTACACAACAACCCTCCCCTCGACGACCCGACTCTCGCTCTCCAACACCAACGGCCCCCCTCCCGGCCCACTCGCATCAAGACTCAACGTCACCCTCTGCCGATCAGCGACCACCCTGACCGCCTCGCCCAAATTCCTGTAGTCCGTCTCACAATGCACCCTATACTCCCCTCCTGCACCTCCTCCTCCCCCCTCCGCGTCTCCACCACTACCTGAAATCCCGTTCCTAACCTCGCGTATCTCAACAACAGGGAAAGGAAGATACCCCTCCCTAAGCGGCACGAGCAGGAGCGGGACGTCAGCCTCCGTATCTGGGCCAGATTTGATGCCCAGCGCGTACGCCTCCATCTCGGACTCGGCATCGGCACCGTCGGTACTGTTGACCTGGAGGCCGGGGATGACGAAGTGTCCCTTCCGCCGCCCGCCCAGGAGCCACGTGTCCTGCGGCGCCGTGACGTCATAGCTGAACTCGAGGTCATCCGTCGATGGCGGCGCGGGGTTTTCTACGTCTGGCGGGCCAGTGTCCCATATCCGCGACCATTTGAGGTGCAAGGTGGCGGGGAGGAGCTGGTTCACTGCTACGGCGGGGGCACCGCTGGTGTTGGAGGAGGGAGAGGAGGCGCCGAGGAGAGAGCGCAATGGCTGTTCAAGCTGGATGTCCGCTGTGTGGACGACGGTGATGGAAGGGACGTCGACAGGGATGATGATAGAGAGTGGCTCGGCGTCGGTAACGGCGTCGAAAGGCGTGGTTTCTGGGTCGCATGGTGGAGGCGGAGGTGGCGGCGAAGGGAGAGCGAGGAGAGGGTGTCGCCTCTGCCAGGCCTGGATGAAGGACGCCAGAGAGGAGGCGATGTCGGCGCTGTGGTCGGCCGTGCGGGCCAGGCCGGAGAAGTACTTCTCCCACTGCACATCGGCGAGGAATGAGGTCGACAGGGCACCTAGGAGCGCGGCACGTTCGAGGTCGTACGCGGAAAGCAGGAGACCACTCTTGACGTGCGCTGCGACGCTGCTGATGGCGAGGCGCGAGTACTCCTGCAGCGATGAGGACGCGGCATTGGCAGAATCGAAAGCATCCTGCAGCGAGGACTCGACGAGGGCCTCAATCTCGTCTTGAAGCACACTATAGAACAGTTTGAGGAAGAGAGTCTTGCGCGTCTTGTTGGGCCCCGACGTCACGACCTTGGAGCCGGGCTTGCGTGTGATCCTGTACAGCAAACTGGCGGGCTGCTTGGGGAAGATTATGACGGCTTCGCCGCCCTCGCTCGGGAGCGCGGATGGCGAGCCAGATGTGGCTTCGAACAGGTCCGACCCTACCAGTTCGCTCCCGAGGAGCCGCAAGGGGCTGGAGCTGGCGGTCGAGACTGTAAAGCGCGAGAAGAGCGCCGAGTGCTTGAACACGTCCTGCACGTTGACACCCAACGCGAGCGCGACGCCGACCGAAGGCGTCCGGATGAACTCGTAGGTCCCATGTTCCGTGGTGTACGACACCTCGATCCGGACGGCGACGGCGGGGACTTCTTGCTCGAGAGTGAAAGGGAACTGAAGTCGAACGGAGGAGTCTTCGGGGAGAGGACCGAGATGGAAGAGTCCGGCTTCTGTTGGGGTGGCGGAAAGTCGCCTCCTCTGTTGCGTCTCCTCGCTGTCTTCGTCTTCGCCAGGGACTGAGCGAGTGACGAGGCGGGCTTCGCTAATGAGCAGGCGCAAGCCCCCGGTGGCTCCTCGTAGACGGAGGTCACAGCTCGTAATAGTGTTCCAGCCCGTGGATAGCTCGACCTCGAGTGAGTTGCTTTTGTCCAGCCGGACCTGTTTCGCTGAAAAGAGCTGCACTTCCAACGCTCCTGTACGCTGGAATATGCTAATCCTCGGATTGCGAAGGATATTTGATGGGGTGGGTGGACCGCTCGCATGCTCAGGGTTGCGGTCGTAATGCATCGAGAGCCGGCTGCTGCGAAAACGGAGCTGGTCGACTTCGTAGGTTCCGGGTACGGTAATCTAAATGAGGATGGCGATTAGCCAGCAGTCCTGATAGAGATACTTGAGTTACAGAAGAGGGAAGAATAAAGCATGAGGTAATGGCTGCGTACATTGCTGTGGACCCGGATCTTGTTCCTCCCCGGCTTCAAGCGGACCGGGCCGTCGCTAGCCAGCCAGATCTCCTTCGGCCCGCCCGGAGCAAGGCTGCTCATCCGCACACGCACAACGTCCAGCTCTAGCTCGTCAACCAGCAAGCTGCGGAGGGACAGCGTTAGGTAGAAACCATCTCTCCTCTCGTGGTAGGAAGGAAGGCCGTCGATGGAGATGTCGAAGAAGAAATCTTGCAGCGGCACGTGGACGTCGTTGGAGAGATCCTTAGCAGCCCCAATGACATCCTGCAGAAGGCCCCTGATGGCAGACGCGTCTGGATACTTCTTCTTCGTCGAGGTAGCGGATGCAGCTGGCAAGACGGTGGTTGACGCCGTCAGCTGCTGCCGCTGTCGCTCGTTCTCAGCCATGGCGGCCTTGGAGAGCAGCTTGAGAACTACCTTGACGTAGTCGTCGCGCTGGCCCAGTTCGCGCAGGCAGCGTGTGTACATGACCAGCATAGACAGTTCAAGCAAGCTCCAGCCACGGCCAGCGAAGAAGGGAATGGTGTTGACGAAGTACGAGGCTGCCTCGCGATGCTCGGCAAGGTGATGTTTTAGCACGGCCAGGTCCACCACGTTGGCCTCGACCGAGTGCGGGTGACCAGCCACGGTGTAATGCCGGAGTGCCTTTTGTGTTAAAGTCTCATAAAGTCGATAAAAGTCGTCCTTGTTATCGAGTGCGGTCCGGAGGAGTCTGTTGTCCATACCGGCGAGCGAGTCGACCAGGGGAGCGTTTGGCGTGGGTTGGGTCGCCTTCTTCTTCTCGTTGACGACCTCCTCCTCCTCGTCGTCTAAACTGATTTCATCCATCTGGTCCACGTCCGGCTCTCCGACGAGAGGCACCGAGTCCCAACCGTCGCTCCAGCCGCGCCTTTTGCCCCGGTCTTCCAGTACGTTGCGGGAAAGTGTGTACAGCTCCGCCCGTCGAGCAGCCAGCTCTTCTAGTCCCACTTTAAGGAACTGCGTTCGCGTCGGTTCTGGCTCCGAGGGATTGCTGACGCTCCGACCTGGACCGGGGAAGAAACCCGGGCTAACTGGTGGCCTCGACGAAGGAGAAATAGCCAGAGACGAGCTTCTCGCCGGGTGCATCATCGTCTTGGGTTCTGGGATGGTGGCTTTTTGTTCTTGTCCGTCCGAGAACGAGAAGTCGGTAGTTGGGATGGGGAGGGCCTTTGTGGATGTTTGGGCGAGGATCTGCTGGGCAACTGAGAAGGCGAAAGACGAGACCATGTTGTCGACAATATCGAGGAGGTGTGGCGACAACGGTTGCCCGCCATTATTACCATCCCTAGCGAAATTTTGGGTAAGGGCCGCAATGATGTCCAGACGCATCACCTGGGACACCGCGGGGATAAACTGAAGAGTCCGGCGGCACACCTCCGCCAGCATAGACAGATCCTCGGCCTCGCTGGCGGGCTTCTGGGGTGCAGGTGTGCGCGGTGCGACGCCGTGCAGCAACGACTCCTGCTGCTCCTTGGCCTTAGCAACGAGCTCCTCGCGCGTGATGGACGCGTTTCCCAAGCGGAAAAGCAGCGAGATCTGTCGAGCGAAGATGTAGCATCGGAAGTCGAAGACGGACACGTTGTTGGCCAGGATAAGTTCTCGGTACGGCTTTTTCGTGGCGCTGATGGGAATCTCGTCATCGGCTCTCCTGCCGTTAGGGGCTATCGCAGGGGTGGCAGCGGTGGCAGAAGGGTAAGGGTGGTCATTCGGATTGGGAGACTGGAGATCGACGGCCTCCTCTTCATCGCCGTCATCTCCGTCAAATTCGATGGTGCCGCTCACTGCAGCTGCGGCCGCTCTTTGGGCGATATGGCTAAGGTCTTGGGTATGGCTCAGCAGGGCGCCGCCGTGTGCCTCTGCCGAGCCTGAAACCGCCTGGTCATGGATAATGGTGTCAAGTCCAACGCTGAGCTCGTCGTAGCCGACGAGGGCGTCCTCGACCAGCCCCACGCTCTCGAACCCTCGAGCCAGCCCTTCCTTGAGGATGAAGAAGGTGCAGAAGTTCCATCCCGGTAGGGCTCGTTGGGCGTCCTTCTCCTTAATGTCCTCCTCATACTGACTGACTCGCATATCAAACGACGACAGGATCCACGCCTTCATCTTAGCGATCAGGTCAGCCCACGAGTGCTCGACGTCCTGATGTGTCTCGATGTAGCCGCTGGGTACGGCGGGTACAACTCGGGGCAGCACATCGTAGGGGACGTCGTTGATGCCAATGCGGATCTGTGCCACTCGGTCGGCCAGGCCGGTGCCTTTCGTGGCTGCGCTGAAATCGGCCAGCATCTTCTCGAGGAGGGTTGACGTGGTGCCGCGCCACCTCGACGCGACTCCCCCTGACTTGGAAGCATCTGAAGAAGCGTCGCCCTTGCCAGTCAAGCGCGGTTGGGTGGCAGCCACGGTGTTTGGTATTACGACGTGTACTATCAGCCACTCGAAGGCGTCGTGGTTTTCGGCATTGCTGGCCTTCCGCGAGCTCTGCGCCGGTGGCGTGTTCTGCTTTACCCACTCGCGGATCTCCGACCGGGTCTGCGCCTTGTACATGTCGTTGTCGTCGCATCGCACCAGCAACACCTTCAGGTAGGGCGTCCGTCGAAGGCCGGGGATCTGATGGCGTCGTTCCCGCCCGGGCCCCCCACTAGCTCCCGCTCCTAGTCCTGCCCCGAACCCTGCGGACGCCGACCTCGTGCGGACGGGCACGTCTATATGGTCGGTCGAGCCTGTCCGCCCTCCGACGGTCTGAGTCTGGAACCCATCGGAGGAAGCGGTCGCGGGGGTGCTGCTTGCAAGGGCACCGGCGATGGAGTTATCAGGTACAAGCCTCGGGGTGGGCTTCGGCGAAATTGCCGGAGACAGAGGGTTGGCGGTAGCGAGAGCAGCGGAGGCGGCGCCGGATGCGACTAGCTCGACGTGAAGGGTATCAATCGATCGTGGAGGGCCAGCGTGCGATTTCCAGTGGAGGTTTCGCAAAGGGAGTAGGGGGATAAGGCCGGGCGCGACAAGCTTGTAGACATCGTGGGGATCGAAGTACTCGACTGTAGAGCAAGCGCGTGAAAAGAGTCGACGCGGTTAGTTAAAGGAAAACAAGAAGCAAGGGAAGGGGTTTCCTTCATTTAGACGGGAGCGTAGGGGAGCTTCCGAACAACATAGAGAGCCTCGAGCTTACTTGTCACCTTGGACGACGAGAATTGCTGTTCCATGCTGGACAGCCGTAATGCGACACTTTACAGCATCGTCAGCAGGTCGAGCCTCGGCAAGAACATCTGTTTCTTGTAGCAGGAAAGTACGAAGACAAGCTTCCTGTTCTCGGGTCGGGTCGCAACATGAATGCGTAACGATGCGGAGGATCGCATCTAGGATTCCGCGCTGAAACAATTGTTCCGATCCAAGAAGGCGGTGAGGACGGGAAGCTTGAGTGATTGTGCCTGCCAAGATTCGCGTTATCCCACAACGGGGTGAAGCTTGCGGTGATGGCAGAATTGCGGGGAAGAATAGCGCACGCCTAGTAACTAAGTTGGCTGGTGAGAGTGAGGCAAATAACTTCCCCCCCCCCCCAATGTTGAGAATAAATTCCACTTGGAATGATATGTCGGAGATAGATGTAAAGCTTGACTTTTAGCTGCGAAGAGAGCAAAGCTGCACATGCAGTCCTCCTTGTCATACAGGGAATCCACAATACACAATGTCTAAGCTTCAAGCAATCAAGTACACGAGAGGCAAGCTCGAGGTCCTCGACCAGCTCGGGCTGCCTCATGTCCACGAATATGAGGTCGTTTATACCAGCGAGCAGGCATTCGACTGCATCCGGTCAATGAGAGTCCGGGGTGAGAAACTGTCGCTTCACGATGCTTTTCCCGAATCACCGTGGTGCAGAGCCTGGCGCTTGGGCCTACACTTTGTGAGGAAACGAAAGCTGATGATGATCTTGTCGTATAGGGGCTCCTGCTATTGCCATTGTAGCTAGTCTGGCGCATGCCGTCGAATTGCACAACGGTAGCTGTACCGCCACAGCGCCGACCGATGTTATCGCATATAGCGACTCTCGTCTCGACTACCTCAAGGAAAGTCGTCCAACGGCAGTTGATCTCAGCAATGCAATCTCACTCCTGAAGCAAACTATCCGGGATGCCGACGTCAACGGACTGGGAGACGCAGAGGCGAAGGAGAAGATCATCGCGGCCTACATAGAGGCGGCAGAGAGGATCCTGGAGAAAGATCTCAAGACAAATCTAGCCATCGGCGACCACGGCGCCGGCTGGCTCAAGGCGCAACACAACGCCTCGCCCGACAGCCAGATCTCCGTCCTGACGCACTGCAACACCGGCTCGCTCGCCACCTCAGGCCACGGCACGGCGCTCGGCATCATCCGCACGCTCTTCTCGCGCAACCTGCTGAAGCACGCCTTCTGCACCGAGACCCGCCCCTACAATCAAGGCAGCCGCCTGACGGCGTACGAGCTGGAGTTCGAGCAGATCCCCGCCACGCTTATCACGGACTCGATGGCGGGCGCGCTGTTCTCGCGCCGCAAGGCAGAGATGAACATCGGCGCCGTTATCGTCGGCGCGGACCGCGTCGTGCGCAACGGCGACACGGCGAACAAGGTCGGCACGTACGCGCTCGCGGTGCTGGCGAGGCACCACGGCGTCAGGTTCGTGGTCGCGGCGCCGACGACGAGCATCGATCTGGAGACGCCCGCGGGGGACGGCATCGAGATCGAGGAGAGGAAGAGGGAGGAGATGATACAGGTTGAGGCGCCGCTGGTTACGGGCGGCGGCGCGGTGGATACTGGGAAGATATTTAGGGTGGCTACGGCGCATCAGAAGATCGGGGTGTGGAATCCCGCGTTTGACGTCACGCCGCATGAGCTGATCGATGCGATTGTTACGGAGAAGGGGACGGTTGTAAAGGGTGAGGATGGGAAATTCGATTTTCGAGAGATCTTGCCTGAGCGGTGGGCTAAGGCTGTTGGGGGTGGTCAGTAGGAGGTTAGGTTGGATGGAAAGGCCCACGACAGATAAACAGATGGGGGTAATCCCTTGGTTTTGGCAGTGAGCCCAGTTAGACTTCTTTATTCCCTCTATATGTCAGAACATCCGGACACTCATGTAGCTGCGCCGCGAGTGGCCTGGAGTGAGAGAGCTTCCCTGGTTCGAAAACCCAGTGCCTTTTCATACGCCGAGCGCATGCTTGATGAGCTTCTTGTAGCCCTCAACGGCGGCCTCGAGATCACGGACGTGCAAAGCCTCGTGGTCCGAGTGCGCAACCAGGATGTCTCCCGGGCCATAGAGATACCTCGTGTGGTTCCCTTTGAAGTTGGGCACGTCCGTCCCGTAGTTGACGACAATCGAATCGAATCCTGATGACTCGTGTCAGTCGGCTGCTCTTGGATACATCGGAGGAAAAGGTCCAGCTGACTTACCTTCAACGTCGCAGTTGCACTTGATCACCCCGTATCCGTTGTCACAGTGCATGCTGAGCGCTTCCTCGTCTATCTCCTTGAGGATAGCCTCGATGCGTTCGAAGACCACCTTGTGATCACCGATGGCTACCCGCACCGCGATTCTGGCGTGCGCCGACTCTGGGATAACATTGGCAGCCACCCCACCCTCAAGCACGCCGACGTTCACGGTGGTGTTGCCGAACTGCTCGCTGCTGCCGAGGTCGGTGTCCAGGATCTTGAGGAGGGCACGGATCAGCACCTCGGTGGCGCTCTTGCCCAGCCACGGATAACCCGAGTGGCCAGCCTTGCCCTTGGCGGAGATCGTGCACGCCATGTGGCCCTTGTGCCCGCACGCGAGCTTGTTCTCCGTCGGCTCGCCGAAGATGACGGCGTCGAACTCGATGCGATCTCTACCGCCCGGTGATGAGAGCGAGTCGGAGAGGTAGCGCATCCCATCGCCGATGGTTTCTTCCCCGACAACATACAGGAGAAGAATGTCGTTGGGAGAGATGGCGCTGCTGGCCAGGAGGGAGTTGGCGGCAGTGATTTGCGCAGAGATGCTGGCCTTGGCGTCCACGCTGCCCCGGCCCCGGATCACCGTGTCTGAGACAGGCGGCTCTCCTTCGATGGAGTAGGGGATGTAAGGGGGCACGACGTCGATGTGCGAGCTCACGACCAGGCGGGGCCGCCATTCTGGGCCATCCTTGGCCGCGGAGGGGGCGGCGATGACGTTGAAACGCGGCGAAGTCGCCTCGGGGCCCCCATTCTCCGACGAGGATGATGGCAGGACTTGGATTTTTGTCCGGTAGCCATGTTCATGGAAGTAGCCTACTAGGAAGTTGCCAACATTGTGCTCGTTTCCCGTAATAGACTCGATTTCGATCAGGGATTTATGCAGTTTGAGGAGCTCTGCACGATAAGGGGGTGCCGGTTCATCCGTTGTTGTTGTTGTTGTCGTGGAGTGAGCTTCGTGATGAAATGCGATTGGTTTCTGGTATTGAGCTTCAGCTACACAGTGGCAAGCCAATCCTAGGCAAATGACAGCGACAAGAGTACTCGTCATTTTGCCTACGCAGAAACGAAGCATCTGTCGTAAATGGCAAGGTCCGAGCTGGCGGATTTACTGACTTGGTAGAATCGTTAAACACCAGACTTGAAGAAAGATTGAAGACTCAGATGTTCAAGTGACTGAAGCCTTGGTCCCACCACAGGCGCGACATGCTTTGATGTGAGAAACTAACGCCGCACTCATTCGCCACTTTCCTTACAAAAGTCTAGCGTCGGCTATTCGAAACTTTGAGAACCTGTTGCGATATACATCTACGCAAAGGATTCAAACAATATTCTCTGTTGCAAAAGCCGAGCGAGCCTTGCTTGTCGATGAAGTTCAAATGTGATAAGCTGCGCGACTGTGCCTGATGAGTCGGCTCGCTCCAGAAACCCAATGAGGGGCGAGAGCTCAGGATAGTAGCTGAGAACCACGGTTTCGGAACATGATAAGCTCTGTGTATCACGGCAACGATCTTCCTGTCAACCGGCTTTAGCCAACTTGATCATCGTCGGCGCGGGAAACCTGCTACAGCTGTGAGATGGCACGCGATGGCTTCCATGTCATTGATGAAGAAATAAAGTTGGTCGGCTTTACTCGCACTGTGTTCTCTCGCATCCCGCATTCTAATGTCACCTGAAGCTGACAGCATTCACGGCTTCTGTGGGGGTGGTTCGTGCGCACGGCATGCTAACGCACCGTGCGGATGCGGCGACCAGGCTTTGACTCTTGAGATCTCCAGCCTGCGAACTTCACTCTGGAGAGGCGCAACGCTTGACCCAGCCTCTGCCTGCTTTGATTTCTTCGTCGCCGCTTGTGCTTGGTTTTCCACTTACTTGATCTTGTCAGCAGAACGGAACTCTCGACGTGTTGTTCGTTGTGTGTTGGTATTTCTTCTTTGCGTTTCTACTAGAATTTCCTGTCCACCCCCCTGGCATCCATGCCACTACCACGATAGCACCACCGAGGGCCGTGCCCCCTGTAGCAAGCTTGCACTTGCACGAACGACCTTGCATGCTGCCTCCTGCCAGACCCGAAGAAACAGACCCCAACTACCCAACGGCGCGACGACTGCGCCTAGTCCTTCCTTAGCAGGATTCCCCGACCGCCTTGACATTTTCGATTCGACGGGCGTGCGGTCCTTTGACTCCTTTGCCTTTGCATTTGCGACAAACCGGCCGGTTTCTATTTCCCCCCAGCCGCGCTCTCCTGACTCCCAAGATCATTGACGGTTTGACCGAAAGGCCATTGACCTTGTCGCGGACCTTTGCGGATCGCATCTTCCATCCCCGACCCAGCTGTCAATCCTCTCGGCCGATCGAGCTTGTCAATGTGCAGGTTTAGGATCCAGGCACCCGCTGCCCAGACGAGCCTTGCCGAAAATCGGAAGAATCCTGTCTGAACATCACGCCAGCACACGAAAAGCAACACCGAAAAGATTCTGCGCGACGAGGTCACCGCCCAGTAGACCAGCCAAGGATACGGCCTCGCACGTCGTCGATATACAGCCCATCCTGGAGCTGCTCCGGATCCTGTGGTGTCGGCCGAAACGGCAAGAGGAGGGATGCAACCTGCAAAAGACTCCCTGGGACGAAAAGCCAAGGTTCGTGGGTTCCAACTGGCTGCTATACCCTGATACCCTCTCGTGCCTCTATTTCCCATCATAGTCGAAGGATCGTCTCCTCGCAGTTTGCTAACAGCCTGATTTCTTTTCCTGCAGCTTGCGAATTCGTACCAGGCACTGCTCGAGTAAGTTTGGCATCCATCCAGCACTTGGGTTCTCTCCCAAACTCGAACGATCGGACGCTGGCGCAGACCATTATCCGGAGACTTGCTGACCTGTTCTCTCTCTCTCCCCTCACCAGCGAGTTCTCTAACAAGGAACTCAAGTCTGTTGGAAACTATACACTCGGCCGACTAATTGGCAAGGGCTCCTTCGGCAAGGTCTACCTTGCTTCCCACAAGCTCATCCATGGATCGAAGGTGCGTGGTGCTGCTGGCTCCCCTGTTCTCTTCGATCTCGTCGCGTACAAGCTAACTGGATATGCGTCCGCATGTACACAGGTCGTGCTCAAGTCTGCCAAGAAGGATGACTCGAATCTCGCTCGCGAAATACACCACCACCGACAGTTTGTGCATCCGCACATCGCGCGACTGTATGAGGTGATCGTTACGGAGACGATGGTGTGGTTGGTGCTTGAGTACTGCCCAGGCGATGAGCTGTATAACTACCTGCTAGAGCATGGGCGACTACCGGTCGAGAAGGTTCAGAAGACGTTCGCGCAGCTTGTGGGAGCGGTGTCGTATGTGCACATGCAGTCGTGCGTACATCGCGACCTCAAGCTGGAGAACATCTTGCTGGACAAGCACGAGAACGTCAAGCTGGTGGACTTCGGCTTCACGCGCGAGTACGAGGGCAAGTCCAACTACCTCCAGACATTTTGCGGCACCATCTGCTACTCGGCGCCCGAGATGCTGAAGGGTGAGAAGTACGCAGGCGAGAAGGTCGATGTATGGAGCTTGGGCGTGATCCTGTACGCGTTGTTGTGCGGCGAGCTACCCTTCGACGACGACGACGACGGCGTCACACGCCATCGTATCCTGACCGACGAGCCAAGATACCCGGATCACCTCCCACCAGACGCCCTGTCCCTGATCAAAGCGCTGCTCTCCAAGCGACCGCTCCTCCGACCCCCACTCGAAGACATTCTCAACCATCCGTTCCTCGCCGACCACTCTGCCAACCAACAAGCCATCCTCAAGACGCAACAACCCACACCGTTCTCCACCACCCTCGACAAGGATGTGCTGCATCGCATGCGCAGCGCCGGAGTAGACATGGACTCGGTGATCGAATCGGTCTTGTCACAGCGTTGCGACCCGCTCGCAGGCTGGTGGACGCTGCTGACGGAGAAGGAGGAGCGCAAGCAGCTGCGCCGCGAGCGCAAGCGCCGCGAGAAGGAGCAGGAACATCGGAACTCGCGCCGACTGTCAGCCGCGTCGAGCAGGTTGGAGCGGCTGGCCACGGTGGGCGAAGAAGGCGGGATGGGCAGCCACAATCCCAACCGCCGCAGTTTCCACTCCGGTGCCGGCGTCGGCAGCAGTAGCGGGTTGTTTAAGCTTTCAGACCCGCCACCTCCGAGGACTAGAGGTCGCACGGAACGGCGGAGCGGACACTACCCGGATCTGCACATTCCGGATTTCCCCCTCAAGGAGCTCGCACGAGCCCACGGCAACAGCGGCAATGTCAGCAGCCCGGACGGCGAGATTCCGCCGCCGCCAATCGATAAGGACTCGATCCGGTCGGCGAGCTCGTCTCGCCATCGCCGGCCTATCCCGCCTCCGAAGGAAGGGGTGCTGCGGAGTGCGCGGTCTAGAGGATCCACGCTGCATCTGGTCACGACAAGCGACGCTCTTGGTGCTAGTCAGGCTGATGGTAAGGGAGGCGCGAGGTTATCCGCTGGGGGCGCCGGTCAGGCCGCGGGAGGAACTGGAGGACCTCAGCAGAAGGTGCGCAAAAAGCCATCCCAGGTCATCGTGGCGCACTGGAAGAACTGGACGCACTGGTTCTTCGAAAACACGAGGCGCCACAAGAACCAGCAAAAGCGAGGAAGCCTTTCGACGCCGAACTTACTAGACAGGGTCAGCCGCGTCGGGGCCAGCAGTAGCGGTAAGGACGCGAAGTCGAAGGACAGCAGTCCCCGGCCGCAAACTGCCAAGACCGGCAAGTACTCCAACTCTGCGGCATCGGCGGCTGCATCTTCTCAGCCCAACGTTGCGGGGCTGCCTAGGGGCATCGTCGCCAACGGCTTTGCGTCTAAGGGGACGGGCGGAGCCGCCCACCACGGACTCGGCATCGGGAGTGGAGTCGGAGGGCCCGGAAGCGGTGGCGGGAGCGGAGCTGGAAGTGGGCCCGGTGGGATCGGTACACCCCTCCCAAGCGGAGGAACCTTGCTCAGCAGCCCTGCGACATCGACTGGCCTCTCGACACCCTCCAACTACCCGCCGCCACGCATCCAATCATACAAGCGCCAGTCATTGTCTCCTTCGCCCCTCACACCGCGCTCAACGCTGCGGCGCTCCTCGGCAGGTAACGCAGGCCTGCGCGGGCGCAAATCCACGTCGTCGTCTGTCTCGTCCGTCCGCTCCATCCACCACCACCACCACTCGCATTCCAAAGCCTCCTCCACCAGCTCCAACGGCTCCGTCTCGACCAGCATGTCGAAGTCCACCCTCCACGCCACACGATCCCCCCACCACTCGGTTAAAGTCCTCCCCGCCACCCCCACCGCCTCCGCGGGCTTCCCGAGCAACATCCGCCTTGTCCGCGGCGCCTTCAACGAGGGCATGCCCGCCGCGGGAGGCTCCGGATACCCGCAGCCGCCCGGCTCGCCCAACCCGTTCGCGGGCGGCGGCGTCATGTTCGCGAAGCGCAAGCGCAACATCTTTAAAGGTCCCATGCTCGCTTTCGGCGGAGGAGGGAGCGGCGGTGCGGCTGGGTCAGGGTCTAGGAATGCAGGGTCCGGCTCGCACTCCCGCTCCGCGAGCGCGAGCGGCCTGGGCCGCAGGAGCGGCGAGATCACCATCCAGGAAGTGGACGAGGACGATGACGGCCTCGCTGAGGGCGACGAGGACATCGAGGAGGTCGACGCGTTCACTCCCGTGGTGCGCGGCCCTGGAGAGCAGATCGAGGAGATCTTCGAGGAGGAGGGCGATGCCACGCTTACAGTCGATACTGCTGGGGCGGCTGCTGCCTCTGGTACCGCCGCCGGGACTGCTGGGAAGGATAAGGACCAGCTGCAGCTGCAGAGTGCGTCGTCGGCTTCGGCTAGCCAGCCTATCAGTCCCATTACGCTGGGCGAGTCGGCTTTGGCTCCTGGGGCTGGAATACGAGCTGAGATGCGTTGATGGGTGGATGCAGCCTTGCTATGCCATGATGATGACGATGGTCAGACCGGTTACTCCTCTTTGCTCTCTCTATCATATATGTTGTTCTCCGTTTCTTTTCCTTTTCCTTGTCCATTTTTTTTCGTCCTCTTCTCTTCTCGGCTGTATTTGTTCCTCTATTCTCTTCTACATGATGCTTCGTTTTATGGATATATCCCCACCTTCACAGGAGCGTTGTGCTTATGTCTTACGACTTGCTTTTCATCACATCATGTCGCTTCTATTCTCACCTTTTCTTTCTTTCGCCTCTTCGCGCCTTTTTGGATTGGCTTCTTCAAAGACGACGTAAAAGTCATTGTAGGAGTACGGCACGACAGTGTACCCTGCACGACGGGACGGTGCGCAAAAGCGTGGAAGAGACACAAGGCGATCCCTGTAGAAGCGAAGTAGGCAGAGTGGTCGGCTTAGTGTAGATTTCGGTTTGGTGAAATAATATATATTCTCAAGGTTTGATGGTCAATCAATGCCCGCTGGATAGCCTCCCGGATCCATCCAAATGGAATCTATCTTTTCCATGTCGTAGGTACTATCGATGCTAGCAGATATTCAGTAATTTCACAACTAGATCTAACGTGGTTCACCACTGCGTGGGCCACACCACTGAGTGGGCCACTTTCCTCTGCCACCACCACTTCCAACTTTGACACGCGTTTTT